>PVKS010044854.1:0-14110 GCA_004027875.1 Aplodontia rufa | reverse complement strand
GCCTATAGTAATATGAGATTTTTTTTTAAGAGAGAGTGATAGGGAAAGAGAAAGAGAGAATCAATTTTAGTTTTTCATGTGGTTTTTTTTTTCTCTGACACTTAGTTGTATACGTGGTGCTGGGGTTTGAACCTGCATTCTTGTGCATGCTGGGAAGCACCATAACTGCTGAGCCACTACCCCATTCCCTGAGATTCTTATTATATATTCCCATTTTACAGAGTCAAAAGCTGAAGCACAAAAATTTCACACCTTGCCCAATGCAGTCTTCTTCCACTGGGCACTTTTGGATACATAAGAATGAAGGCATGCATCCTATAGCCGTAAGAACTATCGAGTGATGAGTTGGGGCAATTAGCATGGATAGATAGAAAGAACTGGGGTCCCCAAAGATTCTGCTAATCCATCGAGTTAGATCAGGAACCTTACTCTTTTTATTTTTTATCACAAGAAATATAATCAAAATGGCCATTCTACCGAAAACCCTCTACAGATTCAATGCAATCCCCATCAAGATACCAATGTCACTTTTCACGGACATAGAAAAAGCAATTCCCAAATTCATATGTAATAACAGAAGACCCAGAATAGCCAAAACATTAGTAGGCAAGAAAGAGGAAGCAGGCGGTGTCACAATTCCTGACCTGAAATTATACTTTAGGGGTATACTAACAAAAACAGCATGATATTGGTATCAAACAGAAATGAAGACCAATGGAACAGAATAGAAGATACCAAGACAAAACCTCAAATCTTTAACCACCTGATATTTGATACAGGGGGCAAAAGCATAGTTGAAAGATGAACAGCCTGTTCAACAAATGGTGCTGGACGAACTGGACATCCATATGCAGACAACTGAAATTGGATCCTTACCTCTTACCCTGCACAAAAATTAAATCAAAATGGTTCAAGGATCTGGAAATTAAACCACCAACTATACAATTACTTGAAGAAAAGGTAGGATCAACACTATATGACTTAGGTGTTGGCACTGCCTTTGTTAACAAGACTCCCATAGTGTGAGCATTAAAGTCAAGAATAAATGAATAGGATGCCGTTAAACTAAAAAGCTTCTGCACAGCTAAAGAATTAGTCAAGAGTGTCAAGAGGGAACCTACAGAATGGGAGAAAATCTTTGGCTGCTATACCTCAGACAGAGGACTAATATCCAGAATATACAAAGAACTCATAAAACTGAACACCAAAACCACAAATAACCCAATCAATAAATGGGCTAGGGTGTTAAATAGAAATTTCTCAATGGAGGAAGTCCAAAAAGCCCATAAACATATAAGAAAATGCTCTACACATCACTAACAATCAGAGAAATGTAAATCAAAACTTCACTGAGATTCTACCTCACTCCTATCAAAGTGGCAAAAATGAAGAATACAATGATAGATGCTGGAGGGGCTGTGGGAAGAGAGGAACGTTAACACACTGTCGGTAGGACTGCAAGCTTGTACAGCCACTCTGGAAAGCAATGTAGAGAGACTCCTCAAAAAACTAGGCCTGGAACCACCTTATGACCCAGGTATCCTAATCCTGGGTATTTTCCCAAAAGAGAATCAGCTTATTACAGAGATAGCTTCATCAATGTTTTTAGCAGCTCATTTTACTATAACTAGACTATGGAACCAACCAAGATGCCCCTTACTGGACAAGTGGATCCAAAAACTGTGAGATTTTATATATATATATATATATATATATATTCATTCTACTCTGCTATCAGAGAGAACTATATCATGGCATTTGTAGCCAAATGGATGGAGATGGAAAAAATTGTACTGAGAAAAATATTCCAAACTCAGAGGCTCAAGGGCTGAATGGTTTCTCTCATATGTGGAAGCTAGAATACAACCAGAAATAGACTGAAAGTTGGCTAAGCTAATAATAACCTCAACATGGGTGAATTATTACATGAGCAAGGAAAACCTTGCCTATGACACTGGGGGATGAAGGGAGGGGAGGGGGTGAAGGGGTGGGAGGGAACAGGAGGGTCATCAAGGCAGATGGAGGGTGGAAGTAGGGGGTTTTTCAGCCCAGTGGGAAACCTTCAACTTCCATGAGAAGCCCAACTAACATAGGGGTAAAGTAGGGGGAAACATGGGATTGGGGGAACCCCAAAGCGGAGAGACAATGGTCTGGCCTCAGCCTCAGATTGCTCTGTCATTATGTATGTATTCACAATTCTGTGGCAACAATTCTCTCCTAAATGTAAGACTATGTTGAATGAATAAAAAATAAACAAAAAAAGAAATAACTCTTCCTCATTTTTTATAGAGAGAAGGCGGGGGGAAGAGAGAGAGAGAGAGAGAGAGAAACAATTTTTTAAATTTAGTTTTTCATGTGCCTCTTGTTGCTCTGAGTCTTCTTTGGGTATGTGGTGCTGGGGTTTGAACTCACATACTTGGGCATGCCAGGCAAACACGGTAACTGGCCAGCCATCGCTCAAGCCCCTCTTCCTTATTTTTTAAACTGAATGAATTGTGGTATCTGTTACTCGTATCCAAAACTATGTGAACTAATTCTCTTAGAGAATATCTTCAATATCAGTTGACAAATTCCCCCTTTCTGACTGACTCCTTTCTTTCCTTTAGACTTGTAGTTTGATCTGTTTTTTTTGTTGTACCTATTAATTTTATAATACTATCTCAGTTATTAAAATTTTTCAGTTTGTTCAAATCTCAGGATTTTCAGTAAGTACTAAAATATTATTTCCAAGCAGGGACAGTTTTGTTTCTCTTTCCTAATGGTTTCAGTATTATTTTCATGTTAATACTTAGGTCAGAAATTCTGGAAAAATGTTTAATACTAATGATACTAAGCATCCTAATTTTCAGGGAAATTATTTTATGATTTCACTACATATAATGTTGGCAATGGGTCTAAAGTACATATTTAGTTTGTACAAAAATTATTTACAGAACATTTTCTATTCAAAAGGTATATATGTCCATCAGTGGATGCACAGAAAAAGGAAATGTGGTATACATACACAATGGAATATTAATCACCCATAAAAATGATGATAATCTGTAATTTGCAGGAACATGGATGTAACTGGAAGATGTTATGTTTAGTGAAATAAGTCAACTACAGAAAGACAAATACTGCATGTTCTCACTTATATGTGGAAGCTTAAAATTTGATCTCATAGAAATAGAGAGAAGTAGAGAGTAGAATAGTGGTCAACAGAGGCTAGGAAAGGTAGAGGAACAGGAGAAAAGGAGGTTAGATGATAGACATCAAATACAGTTGGACAGGAAGAGTAATAAGCTCTACAGTGACTACAGTTTTCAACAACTTACGTATTTCATAAAGAACCAGAAGAAAAGATTTGGGAAACTTCAAATATAAGATAAAGATCATTGTTTGAGGAGATGGAAATATTAATTAGCTTGATTTGATCACTGCACATTATATAAATGCATTTTTTTTAAAACAGAGAGTGAGAGAGTGAAAAAAGAGAGAATTTATTTTTCCATCTGGACTTTGTTTCTCTGATACTTAGTTGTGTATGTGGTGCTGGGGTTCAAACCTGAGTCCTCGTGCATGCCAGGCAGGCGCTCCAACCACTGAGCCTCTGCTCCAACCCCTATAATACAAATACTGAATTTTCATATTCTATCCCATAAATATGTACAATTTGTGCCAATAAAAAATAAATAAAAAAGAAAAAACCTTATGTTACTAGTTTCAAAAGTTTTGATCAGGTAGGTATACTGAATTTTGTTGACTGTTTTTAGCACCTATTGAAATAATTATTCTTGATATAACTTATAACGTTGATAGCCTATCAAACATAAAACTGTTTTTTTTAGATTATGCCTAGCTATGATGGTTTATGCTTTTAAAGTATTTAATTCAGTTTCCTGATTTTGATCTGTGCTTACTCAGTACAATTCATTATTATTTTATTTTGATGTTTGTTTCCAATACAGTAGCTTTACAGCATTAAGTCAATAGATTTCCATAGTTTTGTATGCTTTGTAGTAATTTATACAATCACGAACTGTTTCTTATAATTTTTTTAAAAACCCATATGAATTTAGTCATTCAGGCAGATAATTCTTTAAAAACTTCTTCAATTTTTGCGTGCTTTTCAGTTTTCTGATTTTTAATGCCTTGATGCATCTTTAGTAACATAATACTTTATCTTACTAAGATTTTCAAATTCATGAATGGTTCTTAATTTTTAAAGTCTTTTGGATCTGTAGTGTTTTAACTTATATTTTTACTTTTTTCTCATTTACTGATTAGATTTATCAGAGGTTGGACATGCAATATTATTGATTTTATTACTTTTTAACCAAATATTAGTACTTTTAGATTTATAATTTTATTTTTCTGTTCTATATAATTAATTTTTCTTTTTTTCCCCTACTTTCTTTAAATTGATTTTATTAATTTCCGAACCTTTTTGGAGGAGAGCTCAGATCATTTGCTTTCATATTTTATTTTTATTTATTTATTTAATTATTGGTTCTATCTAGATATACATGACATTAGACTATATAACGATGAAATCACAAAACCATAGGGTATAACTTGTTCTATTCAGTCCCCACTATTTCCCGTCTCCTCCCACCCCCTGGTCTTTTTAGATACACATGATAATAGCAATAAGCATTGGCATTATTATCAAAGCATGGATTATAACTTATTCCAGTTCAGTCAATAAGTCAGCTTAACATACACTGCATATATTTTGTATTCATATTTTTGTTGACTTTTATTTATTTGCATATTCAACAGATACTGGATTCTTACTGAAAGGTCACCACTGTTTTGGGCATTATGGAAGTAGTGAACCAGCTTCCAGTCACCCAAGCCACGCAGCCAGCCTATTTGTCCCTGCGGAGAAACAGTGGCAGCTGATCAATGGAGCCGCAGAGCTTCGAGGAGGGGTGGAGGTGCGGAGTGGCACCAGCAGTAAGCATAGTCGTGGTTGCACTGTGCCCGCCATGCAGGTACAGTGGGCCTGTAGCACCGAGTCAGCACCCAGGTGAATCATGCTGGGCTGATGTTAGGCCGTCGGGCCTGGCCTGGCCTGGCCTGGCCATCTTACAGAGGGCTGCTGCAGAAACCAGCTTCACTTGGTGCTGCTGCTCCAGATGTGTCTGTCACCCCCCCACCCTACCATTGAGCATGCCGGTGATTCACTGGTTCACTACCCTCAACCTCCCTGGAGAAGTGGAAGAAAACGAAAGGAAAGAAAACATGAATTAAAGTTGGGACTTGAGATTTGACCAATAGGTTGGTATGACTCCGTCCCTAAATAGCATAATTTTGAACCAATAGCATTGATGTTTTCTCAAACCTTCATTTGCATAAGTTTGGATCAACAGCAGTGATCTAAGGGTTATACAAACCCTTAGCCACTCACTCTCCGGCAGAGAAAAGCCTGCTATCCTGGTTGCCTTATGCGCACTGCAAGAGGTATGTTTTCTGCATCTTCAATAAATCACTCTTCCAGTCACACATCCAGGTCTGTGGACAAGACTCCAGAAGGAAGAAGTTGATAGTGAGCTACTGAAGTGTCCTAGAGGGCACTGCCCCCATTAAGAGCTGCAATATCACTGGCTACAGACAGAGACCTGCACCTCAGGCAGAGCCTACTGGCTGCAGTGGCCTGCTCCTTGGAGGGGGCTCACCCTCTGGCAGAAGCCGAGGAAACTGGTCTTAATAGCCAGGGAAAGACATAATCAAGTTTCACCCCAAAACTTCCAATATTAGTAGCAATGAAAAAAGGAGAAAATCTCCAGGTCTTATCCCACTTGCAGTTTAGAGAGACAATAATCAAGGTAAATAAAAAATATGTGTTAGTTGGTGATAAGAGTAAAAATAAAAATGTGTGTCTAGTGAGGGGGTGATGGATGAGAAGGCCATGTGCACATGGGGGTGTATAGCTGGAGAAAGAGCCCTTTGGGTAGAAGCAAGGAACCACAGTGCATAAAATACCAAAAGGGAAGCCTGAAAGGTCTCAGGAAAACAAGGGGCCTATGTGTGGCAGGAGTGGAATGGGCCAGCTAGAGAGCAGTGGGAGAGGCCCAAGCCTGCCAAGCAGCTGGGGAGGACATGAAGCCTGTATGGCTGACTCATCCAGGTTTGTAGAGGTCATACATTTGAAATACTACTGATATACACGGACGTTGTTTTAAGGTGCCAGGGCCCTTTTAATGTCCCACAATAAAGGGCAGCGAGACAAACTTTGTGAGCAAGGTAAGTAGTTAATGAACTCCCCTCATCAAGAGTTTTCACTTTTTCTTTCTGGGTTGTATAAATCAGAAGTTGAGTAAAAAAACAATGTTAGTTTTGCTCACTACTGATGATTCTTTTAAACACAAGCAAAACAAAACAAAAATAAAAAAACAACAGAAACAAAAGCAAAATTATGTTAATAAAAATAATTCCATGGTATTTCTTGGGACAGATCCTGGAGTATATGCCAGAAGTTAAATATTTTACTCTAAGAGTTAAGAACTAAATTCCACACCAATTCTGTGGATTTCAAAGCTTTCTTCCATTTTTTTTATTCTTTATGAAACAACTTCTCTATGCAGATAGTAGTCTGCCTCATTGGGTATCATGTTTTTAAAATATACATTCTTATTCAGCAGGACTCAGTGGGGCTGGAAGTATTACAAGAGACTCTGCATGTGTAATAAGCTCCCAGGGACCATGCATGTATGTCTGTGGCCTACACTTTGACTAGCAAGAGAGGAAACTCATTAAGTGCCTACTGATCCTCATGACATAATATTATTAGTATTACTTCTTACAAGAGAAATCTGAATCACAAGAAAATCAGATTCTTCCCTTTTGCCCCAACACTTCAGTAAGTCCTACTGGCTCCTTCAGAATCCCACTGAGCCCTGACATTTCTTTTTTAAAATTCCTTATAATATCTAACAAAATAAACATGTAACAAAACTAATAAAAAGGGAGGGAAAAGTCACCTGCAAAAGAAAGAAAACGGAGAAATAACTACAAAGACAACCGTTTCTTTAAAAGATATACAGAATAGTATAGACAATTATACACTAATTCTCTCACAGTCTCTAAATAAAACCAACCTTATTGACACCCTGGTTCTAGACTTCTGTCTTTAGAACTGTGAGAAAGTAGATTTTTTTTTAAGCCCCCACATTTGTATTTTTAGGGCAGACCTAAGGCACGAATATTACATGTATCTTCTTTCTCCCAACTATCAACAACACAAGTTTTGCTAGCCCACAACAAGCACAAGTAGCAGTATCAAAATACCAACAACATGGGCTGGAGCAGTGGCTTGGCAATTATGGTGCTTGCCTAGCATGTGCGAGTACATGAGTTCAAACCCCAGCACCATGTACACAACGAAGTGTCTGAGGAATGAAAGTCACATGAAAAACTAAATAAATATTGCTTCTCTTTCTCTCTCACTGTCCCCTCTTTCTTTAAAAAAGAAAATACCAACAACAGTAACAAAAATATAGTTACTAGAAATTATTTAAATCATTTATAGACCTTTCTTTTTTAGGTAGTAGCTAACAATGAGCAGTGAAATGCTTACAAGGCCACAGGTTTAGTCTTGAAGTTTGCTTTAAGATACTGCCAAGGCAGAGAAGCTATGGAAAAACATTAGTACACAAATGTTGAGGGTAAACAAAGGCAAAGAGATAATGGGGATTGAGAGCGCCTCAAGAACAAAGGATTTATGGGAACAAAGGATTTATGGGGCCCCATAAAAGTTGAGAAGAACCTAAAAGTTACTGGCCCCAGGTGTCTTCTACTAGCTCAGAAGGGGGTATTCTTTAATAGGGCAGGCGCACTGAGGTAACTTTTGACCTCTATTGACCCCAATTCCCACATTAACATGACTTGCAGATGAAGCACCCCTAAATAGGATGGCCACCAGGACAGTTCCAGAGAGGACCAACTAAGGTCAAAAATTCTACCACCCTATGAGAAGGAGGAATTGAACACCTGATTGGCGAAGGCTGCTAAACGAGAACCCCAATTTTCAAATCAACCATCAAACAGTAATAAATTTGGAGACAGCATTGTGTCCTTTGTCTTTCTCTACTTAGAGACGGCCCTCTCTCTCTCTTCATAGTGCTCTCTGCTTGAATCTTACTCTGCTTTTACTTTACTTTCACCTCTCTTTCACTTATAATAAATTTCTCTTGCTTGACTTTTTGTGTCTGACTAAATTTTCATTTGTCGGGAAAACAAGAAACTGAGGTTTGGATTTTCAGCTCCCTGCTTTCTTGTGACAGCTTTTGTTTATTTAGGACCAATTCTGAGATTCTATGACTTTATAATTTTTCCCTGTCTCCTTCTATGACAGATCAAAGGGAATTAAAATATCCTTGTCAGCTACATTCCCAGTATAAAGTTCTCTTTCTTTGCTTTCAAAGATAATAATAATCTTTACAGCTCTACTGTGAGTGGCCAGCCCAGTTTCCCACTGGACAGCTTTTCCTCCATATACAATCAAGGGCTTAAATATGAAAACACAGTAAATAGCAAGACAGGAAAACATGACTTCATATCCTTTTGAAATATCTTCCCAAGACACTAAGAGTCAAAAAGAGAGAAGATTCATTATAAGAAACTATAGCTTATCATCGGAGAAGGTAAAAGGCAGATAAAATGGAAAACACATGTCATATTTCTGTTAAAGTTCCACAGATAATCTCAAAATAAAAATAAAAGAAAAAGGGTTTCAAAATTCAGTTTTTTTTTTTTTTTGGCTTTATAGCATGTATGTTTTTGTATTAGAGCAAAGATCGGAAGTTACTACTACTACTACCTGGGGACAGGGGCTGCTACTAATCATTACCACTGTACATTACTAAAGTCATTCTAAATGGTACTCAGACTCTGTTTTGCTCTGTTATTGGAAAAACAGAGAACAATTATCAGGGGACTTACATTTACTGAAAGTGTCTGTTCTCCTGATCAAAGACTATATAGGTGTAAAAGCTCTTTGTTGTGATTAATGTTAATGATAGGTAAAAAAAATTTCAACCTTGGAGGCACACACCTGTACACCAGCTACTTAGGAAGCTAAGGCAGAAGGATTGCTTGAGCCTAGGAATTCAAGGTCAGCCTGGGCATCTTAGTAAGACCCCACCCCTCCAAAATCAAAATAACAACAAAATTCCATCCTTTACTCTTTGTGAATTGTGTTGTCACTCTTAACAAAAACAAAAAGCCCTCTCATTTTTGTACAGCAGAACATTCTAGATGTATATAAGTATGAATTGGATGGTACAAATAAATCACAACAGTAATGGAGCTGCAGGAGAAAGGGAGGGGTAAAGTCTAGGTTGGAAAGAGAACTACCAGAGTAAGTATGATAGAGGGAGAAACACACAAAATCAGACTGAATGAGACAGCACTGTACTCTGACAAATGCTCCTGGGCAGCAGGAGACACACCATGTTGTGATGCAGTGATGAACCTTGGTCTCCAAGTGAAGCTGCTGGCACAGTCACACACTTCTCACCCTAACCAGTTGCTTTCTGCCACCATGGGTGAGTGATAAGTAAAATTCTGGTACCCATGAGAGTTTTATTAGTAGACTGCCACTTATGCTTTTTAAACAAGTGGCTTTAAATATATCCAGTGTTCTTTCACCAAAACCATAAAGCCTAAAAAAATGCCACCCTGAAGAAGGCCACTGGGAGCAGTACGTGGAAAGCAATGGAAGTGAGATGCCCATGAAGCACAGGACTCCTCCAACATCCTCCCCCCACACAGGACCCCTCAAACCCACTGCTCCTTCCAGGAAAAAAAAAACCCAAAAAGCAACCCCCCCGCAAGAAACAAGAATGGAAATTTTAGAGTCTAACAGGGGTTAGACATGCAAAGAGGCTGTTAATAATCATCTCTGCAACACTAAAGTATCATGGTGAAAAATGATTATTGTGTGTTCTCTGTATCCTTGAGTTTTGCATCTTCAGACTCAACCAATTACAAATTGGGAAGTATTCAAGAAAACATTGCATATATATTGAACATATACAGACTTCTTTCCCCTGGTAATTATCTCCCAAACAATATAGGATAATTATTTACAAAGCATTTGCATCTATTAAGGATTATAAGTCATTTAGAGATAACAACGTATATGGAAGGATGTGTGTGTATATGCAAATACCACACCTTTTTAAAATAAAGGACTTGAGCATCCTTGGATCCCTAGGAGTAGGGGGGTGTCCTGGAACCAATCTCCCATGGGTACCATGGAATGACTGTTCACTCCTGAAGCAGCCCTGTTTGTACTTCAGCTATGATTTGGAGAGCAATTAAACTGTCAAAACACCCTCCCCCCATATCCATTTTCTTGTGGTTGGTGTCATTTGTCAGGTGATAACCATCACTGCAGACTGACAGATTTATTATAGATTTGAGACCCTAGAACAGTTAGCAAACCATCAATGAACTCATTACAAATGAGCAGTTGGAAAGAAATAAAACTGTATCTCTCAAGGGCAATACTCCATCTACTTGTAACTACTTCATTAGTCAATTAAAGGAAATCAGTTTTTAAAAACTTAAATCACAGTAACACCAATGATTTCACTATTGACTATTACCCCCAATCTCTCTACATATATTCCTGTTGAGATTGTGGCCATTCTGCTGGAGATATTACCCACCTCTCTCATCACTAAATGTGTCTTTTGATTTTCTTTCCCTGTAGTTGAGAAAGATTAGGAGATAACAAAATGGCTAGGTAGTCAGGACAATGGGCCCTATTCAACCATACCTAGAAGCTAACCATAGAGAGCCATTAATGGGTATGCTCAGGGCCTTCAAATACAAAAGACTCTGAGGTTCACCGTGGGAGCAACTCCTTTGTCCCAGAGGCAGGAAAACAAACTAAGAAGTGGGGGTGGACACAGATGGGAACTAGGAAAGATTTGCTACCTGTTTTACATAGATTTTAACCAATGATTTTGGTGCTTAGTTTCAATCCCTGTTTTACATAGAGTTTAACCAATGATGTAGGTGCTTTTCTCAATGCCTGCTTCACATGAATCTTAATCAAGGCTCATACCCAAAACTAATACAAACCCTGGCCTATCACACATAAGATAGTATACTGCTTCTGGGTACCTCTCTGCCTTGAGGAGACTCTGCTCTCCTTCCTTAAATAAATCCTATTCCTTTTGCTCTTCCTTTTTGTGATAGTCCATGGATCTTATTCTTCAAATTCGCGAGACAAGAACCCAGAAGAAGATTGATGCTGAATTCCCGGGGAGCGCTTCCACACCACGAGCTGCAACACACTACACTGCTCAATGGTAGTAGGGAAAAGACAGCTCTTAGCTGGATAGCTGCTAACACTATTTTGGCCACAGAGATCTGCAGCCAGCCCAAACTCCATTCACCAGCAGGAATAGGAATCCAGCCTCATCTGAAAACCCCAGCATCATAGTTACATAGTCTTGATCTTTACTGTCAATCCAGTGGCTACATAAAGTGCGTAAAGAAGACAATCCATAATTTAATTTTCTTTTCCATTGTAGCTCCCAGAACTATATCTTATCCCCCTCTTATTCAATTATAAATGCTTGGAGTTCATTGGAGGTCACCCCTCAGATTTTCCTGGAATCAATCACCTCCTATCCTATAGGCTATGGCTTCACCTAACCAAGGTTTCTGCTTGCTTTATCTACTGTTCCAGGTCCCACGGGGTAGTGAGGATATTTCACTCCCACCCCAGTCCCTGTGCATACAGTGGCTGGAGTTAGTCATCTAATGCTTCCTGAGTGAATAAGTAAAAGAATAAATGAAAGAATTCTATTTTTCCTCTGTACCCTGGATGGGGCCTTGCCAGCAGCATGATGGGGAAGGAAGTAGGAACTGTAGCATTTCTCTTGCTGTATCTCTGCGACCATTACACACATTGATGGACATGGAGAATCACCAGAAGTCACTCAACCAGGCAGCAAAACCCTTACTCCCTGTTTTGATATCTATAGACTTAGGCCCTCACTGGAATGCACTGCCTCTGGCCCTTATTAGAGTATCCCAACCCTACTAAGAAACTCAGTCAAACAGCTACCCCAATAAAAAAGTTTAACCAGAAAAATTCCTTCTGTGTCTTCACCTACAAATTCAGCCCATAAAAGACCACCTATCCAAAAGCCAAGCGGCCATTGTCCACCTGGGAAGTGTGTCCCTGCAACTTGCAATAAATGTCCTTGATCTGTTGAGGTTTGGTTCCTTTCAGTGCCTCATACCCTCTTTTCCACCCTTTTTCCTTCCAGTTGGTGCTGAAAGCCTGGGATAGGAAAGTGGGGCTCTTAGGCTCCCTCTCGTTCTCTTCCCACCACTTCTACTTTATTCTTTATCTATCCATCTTTACTTCCTTTCATACAAGACTTGAGATTCAGATTCAGAGCACCCGCCAAGTTCACTACAGCTAAGCAGTGGCCGGAAAGTGACCCAAAATCAACTCTCTCCCAGGGCGAGATTTTTGTAGCCTCATTGCTATGTGAATGGACCAAGAGCTTTTCCTGAGCTCTTTATTGGTGTCTTTACTTTAGCTACTCTACCAGACCTCCAGATCAGAGATCCATTCTCCATTTGTTTCCTGCATGCAAAACGGGTCATCCTAATCAACTGGCTGGAGAGGTAACACTTCGAGTTTCTTGTAGAGGTACCTTGCTAAAAACTCCCACCAGACCCCAGGGGTCCTCCTCACCTTGGGATCAGAGTTGAGGATGCCCACTCCTTCCAAGTGCACTCCTTCCAAGTGCACTCTGGGTGACAAGGAGCAAACAGAGGACACTTTATTTTCTCCTGTCACCTTCGTCACCTCTCCGTTCCAGAGAGGCAAGACTCCTGGAGTTTCTCACAGAGGTGCCCCATTAGAAACTTCCACTGGACCCCGAGGGTCCTCCAGACCTTGGAATCTGAGTAGTGGATGCCCACTCTTTCCAGGTGCACTGCTTCTTGCATTCTGGGTGGCGAGGAGCAAAGAGAGGATACTTTGTTTTCTCCTGTCACCTCTATCACACCTCTCCATTATGGGGGCAAAACAGTCCATTCCTAGGGACTCACCCCTTGGTTGTTTACTAAAAAACTTCAAAAGTCTTCACTTTCAATCTGATCTCAAGTCTAAGCACATTATCTGCTTAAGCACCCAAATTTGGCCATAATACAAATTAGACAACAAGACTCAATGGCAATGGCACAAATTTGGGACCTTTGGCCCAAGAAAACTAACAGATCTTGATAACTTCCTACACCAAAAATGGCAAATGGTCTAAAATTTCTTATCTCCAGGCTTTTTTCTATCTCTACTCCCATCCCTGACTGTGTCAACCTTGCTCTGTTCTCCAACTCCACCTCACAGATACTCCCCTTCCCAAAAAAAAACCTAAAAACCCACTCCCTTCAACCTTCTCCGTTATGGTTACCACCTCTTTTGCTGCCCCTGAAGTTGCAGATGAACCTTCTCCTTATCGTACCCCCAATCCTAATAATCCTAGCCCATCCCAATCTCCACCCTCAGCCCCTCCCCAAATGTTGGGGTCTGACCTTCACTCCATTTCCTCAGCTGCCCTAGAGTGATCTAGTTACTATTTGCATAAGTTCCTTCAGGAAGGGCTGCTGGGTTGTGCTTTGTTAAGCTTGCTAATTGTTGTGCAAAAGAAGATCTGGGTGGGTTGGAATGTCCTAACCACAGGATGTTCCCTTGTTTTGGTCTGTACTCCAAATCTGCATAACCCCTGGCAACTCTCTTAGAAGGATTACAAAAAGAGATGTAAAGCTTGAATAAAGTGAGACCACTCCACCAGGATCTCCTGGATCTCATCCCCAGCTGTCCCTCAGGTCAGAACCTGGCCAGACCGGTACACCCAAACACTCACCCTCCACCTTCCCCACCTTCTCCTCCTTCCCCTCCAACTAATACTCACCCCCCAACTCCCGCTCCTTCTGAGGCAGAAAAAGTTAGGCAGTTCAGTGCAGGCAGAGCAATGTGGGTTGATAAGGAGATCATCTTTTCCAAGAAGGCAAAGACATCCCCAATGCTAATGAAGGTCTGATAAGATAGGCCCAGATGCAGACACTCCCTGCTGTTAAGCAAGGAACC
>PVKS010044853.1:0-14109 GCA_004027875.1 Aplodontia rufa | reverse complement strand
TTTTTTTCTACTATTCTTTTTCTTGGGATGTTCTCTTAAGTTTGAAATTTTTTCAAAATAAAGAGTTATAAATGGCAGGAAGCTGGGTGTGGTTGCACATGTCTATAATCCCAGTTAGTTGGGAGGCCAAGGCAAAAGGGTCCCAAGTTTGAGGCCAGTTTGGGCAACACAGGGAGATCCTGTCTCAAAATAAAGTAAAAAAAAGCAAGAGGTGGGTGGGCTGGAGATATAGCTCAGTGGTAGAACATTTACCTAGCATGCATGAGTCCCTGGGTTCAGTCCCCAGTACCACAATCAATCAATCAATCAATCACCAAGGATGATGGAAGCTGTCACTCTTAGAACAGCAATAAGAATGCCTACTCCAGGCCCCTTCCTGTAGGATGAAGCTGTAGTGGTTAAAGTGCCCTGGGACACATTGTTAATATTTTAAAGAAGGAAGAGTAGATAGAGATAAATGGTCTTAGAGTGTTTTCACCTCCATTTCATGGTTCTCTTTACTTGGGATCAACGTCAAGGTCAAAGGCTATCTATGTTTAGATTGGTACATGATCCTGTTAAGAGAGTAGGTATGAATAAGGGGCTCTTTATCTTAATGAGGGGAGTTTCTGATGGCCTCCTCAAATGTCACCTGAATGCAAGGTGAAGACAGACAGCCTGGGCGCCGGTGTCTGTGGCATCCTGAACGTTTGACAATTAGAATCAACATGTGATCACCAACTTCACTCTACAAATAAGAAGCAGAAGTCTGAAAAAAGTACCATTTCTTTGTACAGTTGCATTGGTGAGATCGTATTCACAATATACAAATTCCACCCAGCCTCGACTACAGGAGGTATTTTGTTCTTAACACTGGTATCTTTTCTAGAACTAAAAGCAAAACAAAGGATAAGCATCGTGAGATAAGGAATACTATTCTTAAATGGTAAGTACTGGGTACCATAAGAAAACTATGAAATAACTTTAGTTTTTTCTTTAGTACAGTTGATTTTCATTGAACATTGCTTCATGATACTACATAGGCCTAACACACTTAATATTCTGTAACTATCATGTATTGATAACCCAATTGCTTCCAATTCACTCTTCAAGTATTCTCAAATGAGCAGTAAGCTCAAAAGACAGGGATGACCCTTGCAGGCTATGAAGGTCCCTGTGCCTGGCTCTCTCCAGCAGATGGCCTTCATGAGTCCAGCAAGCATGCCCTAGGCATGCAGAAACACAAGCAAAACACTCACGCTGCTGGGAAAATGTAGAGGATCATAAGATTTCAAGACTGCTTACAGCATGATCTGACCTCTTGCTTTCACTGTGAGGCATTTTCTTTAATATAAAATATTTAAGAATTTTTGATCAAGTGAATTTTCAAATAAATTTAAAATTAAAAATACAATACTTTAAAAATGTCAAAATGCAGGACTGGAGCGGTGGCTCAGCAGTTACAGGCGCTTGCCCGGCATGCACAAGTATGCGGGTTCAAAACCCAGCACCATGTACACAACAAGGTGTCCGAGCAATGAAAGTCACATGAAAAACTAAATAAAATTGATTCTCTCTTTCTCTGTCTCTCTCTCATTGTCCTTCTTTCTTAAAAAAATAAAATAAAATAAAATGTCAAAATGCAACCGAATAATGGGTTCTCTTCTCATCCTAAAACTTTCAGAACCCATCAGCCTCAGGACACTCCATGACCCTCAGAATGTGACCATAGATAATCAACATTGCATGTTACAAGTACAAGCCTGGGTTGGACTTGAAATACATTAGATGCTTCTCCCCTCAAACGGATTTCTCTCCTGATTAAGATTTCCTTAGAGGAGTGCTCACATCGGAGTATATTCTCTACTGCTAAATTTATAGTGCACAAAAACACCAGCTGCAGCATTAGCACCTGGAATTAAGCGTTCTGCTCTGAACAATGTGAAAGTAGAAAACCTAGGAGTTAACTAGAGATTAATTAATGTAATGAAAATGCTATTTTTTTGTTTTCACTTTTGAATTCTGAGACAGAGTCTGGCTAAGTTGCTGAGGCTGGCCTGGAACTTGCCGACCTCCTGTCTCAGCCTCTCGGATCACTGGGATCACAGGTGGCCACCACCACACCTGACTAAAAATGCAATTTAATTTTAAGGTAGATATACAATTATCTAAAGATCATGAATGTGTTTTCAGGTGAGAAACACATTATTAAATTTCTTTTGCAACACCAGAAAACAATTACTGGATAAAAATGTTAACTATTGACAAGTCAGGAAAAATATAACGGAAAGTCTTGTAGCGTACGTTAGCAGCACAGGCTTTCCCTTTAGTTACACAGAAAAATCATCGCATTCTTATCTAAATTACCACTGATTTTTAAAGAAATTTGTTACGTAATTCATTTTCTTCTGAAAGTCCCGTGGTGAATTATAAAGGATATCACGGAGATCTTTAGAACCTCCTGACTTCCGCTAGAGAAAGAACGTTGCAGAAAAGCCAGCTGATCGTTCCAAGTTTTGATTTTCCAAAAAGATACAGCAAAACACACACAAAATATACCAGATACAATGCGTTCCAGAAACAGGCAGGGGCGGCTGGGACAGGGGAGGCTTACGGAAGTTTCTTGGGTGCCTCTCTTCTCTCTGGAACAGCCTCAGGCTCTGCCTTGGTCAAGAGTATGATGTGGTTTCTAAAGTGACAGATGGCTTTCAAGCCTATGAAAAGCTGTATTCTTAAAGCACAGACATCCATACTGACAGGCGGGCAAGCCTAGGGAAGAAAAAAAGTCACAAATGTAACCAGGAACAAAGGTATAAAATCTTCAAAGTCTGCTTGTTTGATAAAATCTGCTCTGTTCCCCACCAACTAAAAAATAAAAAATCCAAATTCCTATTTTTTTTTTTTTTTTTTTTTAAGAAAGAATCAATTTTATTTAGTTCTACATCTGGTTCTTTGTTGCTCTGACACTCAGCTGTGTGTGTGGCACTAAGGTTTGAATTCAGGTCCCTGCGCATACCAGGCAAGCGCCGTAACCACTGAACCATCGCTCCATCCCCCAAATTCCTACTCTTAAAAGAGTGACGAGGTAGTGCTTTTGTGAGCGAGGCCTTGGGTTCAATTCCCAGTGCCACCAAAAAAAAAAAAAAAAAAGACCACCACATGCACTTCAATCTTTTCCAGCTATCACAGCTCCCAAAGCTTGAGTCAGCAAGTAGGCTGGGCTGGGTGCCTGTGTGCCCCTTCAGGTGGTGTTGAGGTCTTGAGAACTGGTGGAGTGGCAGGAAGCACAGCCACGCAGAGGGATCAACAGAGTACCCCCACCTCGCTGGCCTCCAGGGGTCTCCCCACCAGCTGCCACCCCTTTGCCGCTTCCTGTTCCTTCCCTCTGGTTTTGGGCTCCAGGAAGACAAGGAATTATGACCATTTTCAAACGCAGTCTCATCCATCTGCCCCGCTGCCCTGTGCGAGTCTGGGTCCTTCTGAGGGTTAAAGAGGCCTGGTGCACGAGGAAAGCAGGAGCAAGAAGAGAAGGCAAGAGTTTCCACCTCTCATTTCTCCACTTCTACTAGGGAAACAGCCCTTACTGTTAAAATAACATCTTACTTTCAAAGCCTAGGCACGCATCTTGTACTCAAAACAGCATGTGAAAGCTGTGATTCCAGTTTCCCAGGCAGCTGAAAGCACCTGAAAAACCTGGACAACCTCAGGAAACCTCAGGCCAGCCACATGATAGAAGCCACTGAGAACCCAGAGCCCATGCTCCACCAAACACGACTGCTCATCACAAACTGGGCAGCAGCAACCTCAGTGAGAGCACCTCAGAAGCGCTGGTTAACACAGCTTCCAGGTGCCAGGCAGACAGGGAAGCTACCGTTGAAAAACAGGCCATCACAATTTGGGGGCCTCTTGTAGCATGTACGTTCATAACAAGTATCTGTTTAAATAGCTTATACTTCAGAGGCTAAATAAGAATAGATGAAAATTATGAAATGATCAGTAAACTTCTGAGAAAAGAAATTCAGGGCCAGAAGATCATGCTAAAATTGCCTACACTTTCCTGTGGTCAAGAACTCTTCTGGGACTATGTATAAAAAACTTCTCAATAAAAACGAGGTCACTGGGGGCTGGAGCAGTGGCTTGGAGGTTACAGCGCTTGCCCAGCATTCACAAGTACATGGGTTCAAACCCCAGCACCCATGTACACAACTAAGTGTCAGAGCAACGAAAGCCATGTGAAAAACTCAATAGAAATTGATTCTTTCTCCATTCTTTCTCTCTCTCTCTTCCCTCCTCTCTTTAAAAAAAAAAAAATGAAGTCATTGATCTACCATATCCATTAACTCTTAGACTCAGTATAGGAGACTGCTCAAGGCTTGGAAATAACTAAAGAATTTAGGCATATCTGATAATAGTATAAAGAAATTATTTTAATGCATCTAATTCAATACTATGCTCTGAGTGTATGGATATCTGGACTGTTGTTAATAGCTCTGTATAACTGCCTCAATATTTGTTTAAAATATAAAATTACAGTATGAAACATGAACTGTTCTTTGAAATTACACTAAACATATTCTTCACCAAACTTTAAAAACTGCGTACTAAACAACTCTAAGTGAAATGTTTTCAGAGCAATCTTAAAGACAGTCAACTCAACCACAAGTCACAAAAGTGCTTGCTATTCTACATCCAAAAGTTCTACAGTCCTTCCCTAGCTGAGGCCCAGAGCAAATCTGCCAGCACCATGTTTGCCCTGGACGTCCTGCCTGGTCTCCAGTGCTCACCTTCAGCGTGGTGTCCATGTACGGGTCCTCCTCGCGAGCCGCCGCTGCGCTGCACCGCACTGTGAAGCACTGGAGGTTGTTGCTGCGGAGAGGAGAGAGGCTGCTCAGCAGAGCGGAGGCCAGGAACCAGCAGGCCCTTACCCTGTGGAGCGAGGCACGGCCAACAGCAGGCGGGCAAGGGAGACCACTCTGGCGCCTGGAAAACGCTGCTAAGGAGGCAGAGTGCCTTGGCATCCCTGCGGTGAGTTTGTAAAAACACACACTGGTGCCCACTTCACCCCCCACTGCATCGGCATCGCCAGAGGCAGGACCGAGACATGCATATTTCTACGGAGCTCCGTGTGTGACTCTAGGCAAGGACACGATCTGGGTCGATGTCCTAAGTCTATAGACACCCTGATGGCCAAGATATGGATGGGTGATTACAAAGCCAAGATTAGAACATGTTCATCTCAGGACGAAATGCAGCCTGGATTAGCCTGGGCAACCTGCTCAGGGCACGCAAATCAACAGTAAAACTGAAAGTAAGAGAGCACAGGGGAATTCAGAAGTGCCTCGCCCAGTACCTTGCTCTAAACCCTAGCGCAAGAGTCACTCTGGCGGAGGCCTCTCTGGACAGCAGAGCCAATGACCCCAGGCTTCTGGCTCCTCACTCTCCTCTATCCTTCCACAGCCCCAGGCTGCTTCTGCACAGTAAAGGCCGAGGGACCCCCAATAAGAGCACAACAAACACCTGGTGTCAACTCCGTGGCAGACTTTGCACCTCAGCCTCAGCGGTCAGGGCAGTCGGCCAGGGCGCTCCAGCCTGCTGCCGCTGCCAGTTCTGGAAATGACCTGTGGAGTCCTTGGTGAGCAGGACAGCAGCACCCGCACTGAGTCTGGAGCAGGTAGCAACCTGAGGGAGGGTGGAGTGGGGACAGTAGCGCAGGCTCCTGCGGTCATGAGAGCAGCTAGGAGCACAAAGACCAGTGACCCTGAGTCCTGGAGGCGAGGAGGCAGGGGCCTCGGACTCACCTCCACCTGCGGCGACCCAGCCTGCTGGCTGCGGCTGGAGCGCCAACAACAGAAGAACCAAGAAAACGAAACGAAACGTGCAGTGAAAGAGGGGAAGAGGGCCCCGCTCAGCTGCCAAGAAAAACCGCGAGCGCTGAACAGCAGCCGGAGGATGCGCCACTTCCACAAAGGTGACTCAGGAGCGTGTCGGAAAGAGAAAAGCTGGACAAACGCATATTAATCGTTCACAGCGCTGACTCTGGGGTTTAGGATCGCGACGGGCTTTCCAATCTACACACTTCTGCAAGACGGATACTTCACATGATCTTATGTTGTTCCTTCATCCTTAAAAAAAGAACTATTGCTTTGTACGGTGTATAAACACATCAATCTTCCAGAAACTTCTCAAGATGAGGTATTTCTAAAATATAAATCTACCTGATAAAATTAACATATGTAAAAATGGGGCTGGAGTGGTGGCTTGGCAGTTATGGTGCTTGCCTGGCATGCATGAGATGCGGGTTTGAACCCTAGCACCACATACACAGCTAAATGTCGGAGCAATGAAGGCCAGATGAAAAACCAAATAAAGTTGATTCTCTCTCTCACTGTCCCTCTCTCTTTAAAAAAAAATGTAAAAAATTAGTTTATGATAAAATTTTAAAAAACAGGAGTTGGGGATCCTTAATAAGAATCTGAAATTGTATAAAACAACTAGTATTCCAATGTTTATTGGTTTCAGTCAAATTAATTTCTGACCTAGAGGTAGTCAAAACCCAGAAATTGAAAGTCCTTTCAAGCCCGTGTGATACTGTGTTCAGGACTCTGCATTCCATATTAGTTCCTGACTTAAAAGAGAGGCAAGAATTTTGTGGGTCCACTGGTTACAATCGCACCTGCCGCTGATGCATGCAGGAAAAGACAGGCAGGCTTTGCTGTGGCCACAGAGCTGACATTTTTTCCTCCCTTCTCTCCCCCACCCCTTGCTTTCTGAGATGCTGCAGTCTGCTAGGTTCTTCTGAAACCTGCAGGATCCTTGACTTCCTCCTCCTGCTTACGGAAAGCTCACCACAGGGAGCTCTCCAGGAGTCATGCATACTACTTTACAGCTCATTTTTGATGGTAATAAACTTCTGAGCTGAGCTCTTCACCCTTATCTCTAGCTCCATGTGTCCAGAAGCCTACTGAGCATTTCTTCTTAATATTCCACAGCATCTCAAACCCAAATGTATACACCAGACTTCTCTTCTGCCCCACATCACACCAGCTTCCTTTCATGAGATCAGGCTCAAAGCCCTGATGGGTTTCCAGGTATGTCCTCCATCCCCATCATCCCAGGACTCCAAGTGATGCAGACTCTCCCATTCCCCTTCCCCCTCCTCTCACTGCCACTGCCCTGCCCAGATCCAGCCCCTCAGCACCCTTTCCTGAAGCTTTCTTATCACTGTCAATCCATCCTCCATAATCACTACCACTGATTTTCCCAATGCAATAACGCTGAACACATCACTTTCTCTGCTTAAAATGCTAAACAATTCCTCAGTTTAATTCTCAAAACCTTGAGGTCACCCTCAGTGTCTTCATATTTAAAGAACATCCCTGCACACTGACAATTGGGACTAGCTCCCTCCACACTGTTCACTTAAGAAACACCCCCACCCCATAGCATTTCTCCTTGTAGCAGAATTCAGGAGAGGCGAGAAGACCCACCAGGAGAAGGTATCAGAACCCCAGGCAGCTTCTGTGCCCTTTGAATATACTGGAGCACCTGCTGGAGAGTCCAATACTGCTGCCCAGTACAAAAAATCACCATCCCATGCAATTAACTACTGATGCTTCTGAAAAACTAGACTTAGCCTTTGTTTACAGCCTTTGTTGACAGGCTAATTTCCATCCATCAAAATTCTAACTTTGAAGCTTCAAATGCTATCACCTATCTGCAACATCCCATAGGACCCAGTAGAGAGCACCTTCCCTCCTCCCAATATATACTGTACTTTCACGAAGCTGTAAGATATCTTCCAAAAACCCCCTAGTGCATGTGCCCGTTTTATGTGTTTCTGGACTTCTCTTACACTGTTGCTTTGGAAAGTTGGTGGTGTATCTTATTCACAGTTGCTTGGCCGGAGGGCTCAAAGTGGTGCCCTGAACATAATCTGAGCTCTGAAAACAGGAAACAGAACCCAAAAGCATCACTTACTGTTGAGATAAAAGGAAATGACATTGAACTCCTGCTCAAGAACCTAGTTTACATGCCAGCAGGCTAGGGCAAGACTATGGAGAACACAGCTACCGCTGACCAGCCACATGGCTCGGGCTAACCCTGACCTCGCTGTGACGCTTTCCCATCTGTACAAATGGGGGGGGGGGGATCAGAGCATCTTTCTGTCCCTTCACAGTTCTAAACCATTAGGAAATAACCTGATTCATGCTGAAAGCACATGGCAGCAATGAGAAAAGGGAATCTAAAGGGACGTCCTGACTGGCCCCACTGACTCTCATCAGAATTCCCTATGAAAATCTCCTTCATGAGGAAGCTCTGGCTGCTTGGATGTCCATGCAGTCTAAGGAGACAACAAAGACAAAGCAGGGGCCAAACCCCCAACGCTGGAAAGGCAGGCAGACTGACCTACGACCCACTGATTCCCAGTGCTTCGTTCTGGTTCATCTGATTCTCAGTTAAGATGCAGGCAGCACCACAAGAACTGATGGGGAAATTGAGTGCTGGGAAGGCCAGCAAGGGAAGGGCAACGGTACCTCGTGATGACATGTAGAAACTGTGGTGTGAGCACGGCCTGCTGAGACCTTTCAGGGTATTGGTAGACTGACATCAATTCAACAGACTTGACCACCATGTAGAGATAGCCCACGTGAGGAAGCGAGAAAAAGCAAAAGAGACTCAGCAACTCTCTCTCCTGAGACACATTTTTTCCATCAGAAGTAAGCGAACCTGCATTTAAAAAACAAACAAAAAAAAAGAGGAGAGAATTAATACCTTGACCTTTCTATGCGAATTGCTTCAGTGGGTAACCAAAGAGTTGTTAAGGGGAAGCTGCTCTTTATGGAAGAATGCCAGTAAGAAATAAAAAAGAAGTGACAGAATTAGAATATCACCATTTTGTGACCCCTCTCATAAATGAACAGAAGCAAATAATGATCATCAGTGGCTACTATTGCACAAAAATCCACCAGATCCCACAAGCTTTCTAGCAGAGCTCTACGGTCACAAAAATAAAATATTCTGATCCAGCCTCAGTCTATACCAGTACTGTTAACAGAAACATAAAATGAGGCACATCTATAATTTAAAATTTTCTTGTAACCATATTTTAAAAATAAAGAGAGTCAAGTATGTTGGCACATGCCTGTAATCTCAGCAACCTGGGAGGCTAAGGCAGGAGGGTCACAAGTTCACGGCCAGCCTCAGCAACTTGGTGAGACCATCAGTAACCATTAGCAAGATCCTATCTCAAAATGAAAAATAAAAAAGAATTGGGGGTAAAGGCTTAGTGGTAAAGTACTCCTAGTTCAATTTCCAGTACCACAAAATAAAGAAATAAAAAAAAGTAAGAAGAAACGGGGCTGGAGCGGTGGCTTGGCGGATAGAGCACTTGCCTGGCATGCACACGTACACCAGTTCAAACCCCAGCACCATGTACCCAACAAAGTGTTGGAGGAACCAAAGCCATGTAAAAATTAAATAAAATTGTTTCTTTCTCTCTCTCATTATCCCTCTTTCTTTAAAAAAAAAAAAAAAAAAAAAAAGAAGGAACATGTAAATTTTTAGTACCACTGTGTATTCAAAATATTATCAATTTGAACAAGCAATAAATAAAAAATTAGATACTTTATATATTTTTGTACTAAAAGTCTTCAAAATCTAGGGTGAATTTTACACCCATGGTATATTTCAATTTACCTTGTTCCTATTTCAATAGCAATGTGGCTACTATCACACAGAATGGTATAGATTTAGCTCTAACAACCAAGTCCTGTGGAAATACAGTGGATGCAGAAGCATGTTACATAACACTCAAATGGCAAACTTTAGGAAGTGGGAAATTTTATAGGAACAATCCAATTTCTTGCTCAAGTATAAAGAAAAGAGAAAAAGAAGGAAGAACCTACATATAAATTTTTTTAAAAAGAGAGAGAGGGACAGTGAGAGAGAGAGGATCAGTTTTATTTAGGTTTTCATATGACTTTCATTGCTCCAGCACTTTTTGGGTACGTGGTGCTGTGGTTCGAACTCGGGTCCTCACGCATGCCAGCCAAGCATCGTAACTGCTGAGCCACCGCTCCAGCCTCTTGCGTTTTTTTAAGTAACTCCTCTTATTGACCCCCTTCCAGGACACCCATTAATATCAAAAGCCCAATTCTGCACTTTTCACCACTGGCTCAAAGCCAAGTGTCCAGTTCTTTCGCCTCTTCTTCTTCCCTATACATATCTGGGCTCTAGCCAAGCAGAACTGCTCACTAATGTCCCAACAAACCTAATTAACCTAATTCTACACCCTGTATGTGTTGTTCCCTAATGTAGCATCTTACCCAAATCTCCATCCTCTAAAAATTCTGTCCTCCTTGGGGGCCCAGCTCACATGCACCACCCATCCATCATCTGTCACTCAGTGCATATTCATCAGGTGCCGGCTAAATGCTGTTGTCCTAGGTTCCAGGGACAGAGCAGTGCCCAAGACATAGCAACTGCCAGCAGAGCCTGCATTCCAGTGCTGGGGCTTGGGATGGAGGACAAACAAATATATCCCACAGTGTGAGGACATGGGACACTGAGAGGCCAGGGACGTCCCCTGTGATGAGGTTATGTTTGAGCTGTGCATTGAATGACCTGAATGCCATCGTGCAAGAGCTGAGGGAAGCATGCTCCACATCTGGAAGAGGATTAACAGGAAGAAGGAAGGTTCAGTCCGCTATCTCCTCCGCAGGTGGAGGACAGTCAGCGGGCTGTGAGGCAGGACGTGTGCAGAGTTTGGGTCATGGAGGCCATGGAAGGCTTTGGGACTTCTGTCTCAGTGCCCTGGGAAACTCACTGAACTAAAGAAATGACCCTCTAATTGCTACTAGTCATGTCATCCCCAGTCTTGTCGCCACCCCCTCCCTTGCTCCATGCTCCCTGGTCTTGCTTCTCTCAGTTCCTCAAACGTGAGATTCTCCCCCTATCTAAGTCCTTGCTGCTTCCCCTGCCTGAGGCCGTCTTTCCTCCCCTGCACCAACCTCCACCCCCAGCCAGCGCAGTTCATCCTCTGCCAGGGGAAGTCTTGCTGTAGCCCAGGCTGGACCCTCACCCAGGTCAGGAGCTTCTGTTATAGGCTCTCACAGAGGACTTCCTGCCCCACAGAGCACTCGTGATCTTGCAAATGTTCAATTAAAGTCTGTCCCCACTGGACAGCTACTCCTTGGGGGCAAGAACACTGCCTACCCATGCTCCGCTGGTTCCCTAGCATTCAGCTATGAAGACAATGAATTAGAAGAGCACTTACACCTTTTACTAGACGACTAACGTCTAAAGATGTTAAACAGGCCATGACCAGGTGCAGCCTACCGGTACCCGTTAGACCCCTACAGAGCACACAGGAAGTCCTGATGCCCAGGTCCCATCCCTGACCAATTAAGTCAGAATCTCCAGCATGTACGGCCTCAGCATCTGCAGCTTGAAAAGCAGGCAGATGAACCCAACGCACGGCAGGGTTGAGAAGCAATGCTTCAGTCCTGTCTCCCCACGTGCTCACAAGGTCATCAGAAGAAACTGCCAAACACACAACCGGACCCATTCAAACCTCAGATCTGATGGCTCCAATTCGCTTTACCGGACTCAGAGAGGGAAACAAGTTTCGTCTGCCACTCCCTCTCCATACCATTACTTCCCTCACTTCCAGCAGATGTGACGTCCCCCTCTGGTGCTCAAAGGTGTCTGCTAAGGAATTTGTCCAGGGCCACTGGGACCCAGTGCAAGAGCCAAATCCAGTACTGGCACTGGTCTTCCCTCCAGCCCTGAGCCTTGTCACCTCTGCACTGCAGAGCTGCCACACGTACCTGTCTGGTAAATGGGGAGCAGATGAAGGGAATGCAGCTTGATTTCATCAGACACGCTGTAGAACGAGACGTCAGGAGTGAAACGCCTGTGGGGTTAAAGAAGAGGGAAAAATCTAAGTCCCCTGTCCGTGAAGGAGGGCCACACCTGTTAAATGCTGGTGGATAACAAGCTGATACCTGTAGAGCAGGTGCTGAACGTGGGAGTATCTTGTGATTTCATCCGCTAAGCCCGTGGACTCCAGCGTGACGCACACTCCAGACTGCTCACTCTTCTCACCCAGAAGTTCCAGGGGCTTCTGGCAGATAACAAAATCATCCGACTCAAGCTGTGAGGTTTTATTACCAGCGCCTTAAAAGATGAAATTTAACAATTTCAAGTACTACTCTGTTTGAAAGAAAATTAGATTTCACAATATCCTGTCACCAATTAAATACGCATATGGCAATTTTATTTACATACACACATTTCCCACATTTTCAGGGCACTATGTATAATGTGTAGCTTTTTTTTTTTTTTTCTTCTTTAAAAGAGAGAATCAATTTTATTTAGTTTTTCAAGTGACTTTCGTTGCTCCATGGTGCTGGGTTGTAACCCTCATCCTTGCAAGTGCTGTAACCACTGAGCCACCATTCCAGGCCCAGGGCACTATGGTTTTAAAGAGTCTGAGCACTTGACTTTATTCCTCATGACTGATAAAGTACAGGTAGCATCATCTCCTTGTACACATGAGGAAAATGAGTCAGAGGTGGTACTACCCAATTCAGTCAACTAGTAAATACGACAGCAAGGTCTAGAAGCTGTTCCATTATTTACACTGACAAATATGTGTAGAAAAATCTTACATGCTACAGAATAAGATACAGACAACCAGATCATAAAGCCAAATTTGACATAACAGGAATAACTCAGTCTGTAAATAATGTGGTTTGGTACCATACATATACCAAAGTCGTTTACAGACTGCCAAAGGTAAAGGTTTTCTCTATACCTAAAGCAAGAAAGTAAGTTACAGTCATCATTTACCTTCTTCTGTCTGTCTGACCAGAGCGTTGGTCTTGTGCGAACGATGGTTGACTCTCTCTCCATTTTTAGAATCCGACTTCAGTTTTAGGATTAAGACTTCCAAGTCTGACATGACAGCAACATATCCAATGCAAAAAGAAATTTCAATGGGAGTGATATAATCTATATGTATAATTAAAGAGCGCTCAAAGTCTAATACTGAGAATTCCTCATTGATGATCCGATATTTCAAACTAAATAAGACCAGCTTATTTGTGCAGCCGACAAGGAGGTCTCCCTTCACAGGGCAACAGGAGATGCACATGGGGGCCTCAGAAAGGGGCATTTCAACAATAGACATCTGGTCTCTGAAGGTCTCTCGGAAGGGTGCCTCCACATTGTGCCCCACCATTCGAATGCACACGCGAGAGTTCTCAGCCCTTTTACTTCTCCAGTTCACATAGGCGCGTAGAAATGTGGCTTTGTTTTTCTCTTCAATTGCTACCAAATAGTCTCCTAAAAAGGAAGTAAGATCATGCTTGAAATTTGGAATTATACTCACTCTACTACCATGAAATGGAAAGTGCTGGGTGGCTGAGCTAAAGACTGAAGGAAACAAAACCCTGAGTAGCAGACTCCTAGGCGGATTTTTAACTTGCATTAGCTACCGAGGTTCAGAAGAACAACCACTCCCCATTCTAAGGTCCTAAGATAACCTACTAATTACTCCTGCAACATAAAGGAACTGTACAGTATTCCTTATGTTAAGCGTTTAACTCAGCTCTGATGCTTCAGCTCCAGCAATGCTCTGCTGGCAGAAGGCTTTGGCAGGTGGAGTGAACTAAGCAACGTGTTAAAATTAGGTCTCAGTGACATCATCCCCTCCCTTTCCCACATGCACAACTCAGGAAAAAGCCTAACACTAAAGAAAACATAAGCCAAGTTATTTTCTCTTATCTGTTGACTGTATGAGATTTTTTAACTCATAAAAAGTGACATTTTTTTGTTGTGAAAAGTCAAACTGGCAAAGTGGAAAAAGGACACAAAGTAAGGAGCGTTCCAATGTCCCCACGTGATGTCATCCCTGAGGTCCCATGTCAACGTGCAGCCTCTGTGCCCTTCCACATGTTCCTCTTGAATCAACACAGATCACAGGGCAGTACTTTGGCTTTTTTCTGTATTGCACAAAGAT
This sequence comes from Aplodontia rufa, assembly GCA_004027875.1. NCBI lineage: Eukaryota > Metazoa > Chordata > Mammalia > Rodentia > Aplodontiidae > Aplodontia > Aplodontia rufa. Next base: position 107 of record PVKS010044853.1, on the reverse strand, counting down.
ACTTAACAATTTATAATTTTTTAAAAATGATCAATCTTTCCCCCCAAGTTCATGCATGGATATCTATCATCATTATCATTATGGAAAACATCCTATATAAACATGTG
>PVKS010044852.1:0-14111 GCA_004027875.1 Aplodontia rufa | reverse complement strand
AGACTGAAGGTGGACATAAATATTGGCTATCTTTTTTAAAGAAAGAGGGACAGTGAGAGTGTGTGAGAGAGAGAGAGAGAGAGAGAGAGAGAGAGAATCAATTTTATTTAGTTTTTCATGTGGCTTTCTTTGCTCCAACACTTGTGTACATGGTGGAGTTCGAACCCTCATCCTCACACATGCTAGGCAAGTGCTTTAACCACTGAGCCACCATTCCAGCCCAATATTAGCTATTTTAATAAGCAACCCCTGTTGATTTTGAAGAAGTGGTCCATGGATCACACTTGGAAAATCATGGACCCAAAAAGCAATTCGTGCAGCACTAATCTAATGTCACCCATGCAGATTTCTGGGATATCTACCATGTCTCTGTTAATATAGTTACTCCAAAGTACCCTGTTCCTTCCCTCCACCTGAGACCACAGGTTACTTTACCACATGGAATCACATGTAAACTCCAGAATATTCCTGGTGGTCAGAGGACTGTGAATTGTTATCCTGCTGAATAAGCAAATATGACAGAAGGGAAGTGAATTACCTATCGTGTCTCCACAAACTGCTCACACTTCATCCAGTAGCCTGTGCAGCAGACATCACACCACACTTGGTCGTTTTCTATGAACTCCTGGCTCTGGTGTACAGCATCCACACTCTTCTGATGTTAAAATAGAAGGGAGAATAAGGAGAACTTAAGGACTGGAACAGAGTGGAAAGTAAGAGGATGAGAAAGCATATGGTATGCAGGGAATGGGATGGCAAGGTCTTGCCTGTCCCCACTGTGTTAACTGGAAGATGTACAATGACAATTTTCTCTTCTAGCTCTATCCCACAACTCTCCCCCATATACCATTGACAATGAAAACCATTCATAATGGAAATTTGGACCCCCCACTTGCTGTTATATTTCCAAGTTATATCCCTCTAGCCATGCTATTGTAAGGGTCTGAGGCATCACAGTGACACAATATAGGAGACCAAGTTGGAATGGGAAACATGTTGAGGGCCTACCAGATGCCACAGGCTGTGGGTTGATATTGTAATAATAAATTAATCACTATGGTAACCATATTGGTCAAGTGAAGATGGGAATAAACAACTAATACACTGATCTTATTCCTAATATGTGCCAGGAAATATATAGGACTCACAAGGCCATATTATTTATTTTCATGTATTATTCACAATAAATATTCCTGGCAGCCTTAGGGTCATACACAATCATACATGCATATACACATGTCCACATACGTACATGTTCTTTCCCCTTATCTCACCAAGATACAAGGAATTCAGTAAAGTACACTTACTGGGAACTAAAGAAAACACACACACACACACACCCTAAGCAGATTCATTTCTAACCACACATTTAAAGTTGAAGTTTTCTAAACTATTAAGTTTGATTGTTCTAAAAATGACCTATAGAATGTTTCTGGGACATTTTACATACTAGTTTCAATATACTGCCAATGACTTTAAAGATTATACTTAAACACAAGAAAAAAGGCATATTAAATACCAGACATTTTTCTAATTCTGGAGCAGACTGTTTTGAACTGAAATGATTTTTCCCAACTATTGTTAAGCATATGGCTGCTGGCAGTTCAATTAAAATATAATAGTTAAGGACTATGCTTTAATGCCACATATTATAGAATCAAAAATTATGAAATATTAATGAATATCTGATAATGGATGGGCAATACCTATACAATGAACACCAGAAAGCTTAGCTGAGAAAATTTTAGAAGACCTTAATAAAGAGACGGCATACCATGTTTACAGGCCAGAAGATTCAGTGTTGTCTATTCTCTTGTAACTAATCTACAGAGTCAATGAAATCCTAATAAAAATCCTACCAAAAATGTTTAAAAAACTGGAAGGCTGATTCTAAAATTCATATGGAAATACAAAAGATCTAGACCATGAAGAAAAACTTTGAAAGAAAACAGAGAATAATGCTACCTGATTTCAAGATGGTAAGATTTGGCATTAAGTTAGACAAGTACATATATCAAAGGAACAGAACAGAGTCCAGAAATACACAAACACCTATATAGATAAATGATTTTCACAAGGATGCAAAGGCAATTCTCTAGAGAGAGGACAGTCTTTTCAACAAAACATGCTGGGAACAACTGGATACCCATACACACAGTTACAAACTGTGATCCATATACAAAAATCAACACAAATGTATCATACTTCTAAATACAAAATCTAAAACTATAAAAATTTTACCAGAAAACATAGAGGAAAATTCTTCCAAGTTTGGATTAGGTGAAGATTTCTTAGATGAGATGCAACAATAGAAATTTTCAACAAGTTGGAATTCTTCAAAGTTAAAAAAGCTGTGCTGGGTGTGGTGGTGCACAGCTGTAATCCCAGGGACTCAGAGTATTGAGGCAGGAGGATCACAAGTTCCAAGCCAGCTTCAGAATTTTAGTGAGGCCTTAAGCAACTTAGACCCTGTATCAAAAATAAATAAATAAATAAATGAAAATTTTTAAAAAGGAATGTATTAGTGCAGCAAAAAGTCTGAAATAATCACTTAAGAAAACTTCAGCTGTTCCAAATTCACAGTTGGAAGAATGACAAGTCACTGGTTGGGGAAAATATTTGAAAAATCATATATCTGAAAAAGGATTTCTATCCAGAATACAGAATCACAAAGTAGTTAATAAGAAGAAACCAGAAACACTACAAGACAGACAGGCAGAAGATTTGAACAGATGCTACACAAAACATGATATACAAATTTCAAGTATGTGAAAAGATGCTCAACATCCTCACTTGTCAGGGAAAGGTTAAAAAAAAAAACTACAAGATACCAGGACACTCCCATTGGAATGGCCACAACTAAAAAGACTGAGCAAACCAAGAAGTGGCAAAGATCTGGATGTTGCAACTCTCATACACTACTTGTGGCAATGAAAAGTGGTACAACCACTGCACTTTGGCAGTTTCCTACCATCTGATTAATCTTGTATCTATGATATGATCCAACCATGGAACTCCTAAGCATTAACCTACTGAAAGAAAGCACCATACTTTTATGAAAAGATTTATTCACAAATGTTCATAAAAGCTTCATTAACAAAAGCCCCAAACTGGAGACTAGAGCAGTGGCTCGGCAGTTACTGCACTTATGTGGCATGCACAAGGATGTGATTTCAAACCCCAGCACCATGTACATAACAAAGTCTTGGAGCAATGGAAGCCATATGAAAAACTAAATAAAACTGATATTCTCTCTCTCTTTCTCTCACTGTACCTCTCTCTTTAAAAAAAGAAGAAAAGACCCAAATTGGAAATGCCCATAAATTCAACAACAGGTGAATGGTTAAAACAAATCATTGTACAGCTATATACTGGAATACATTCAGCAATAAAAAGAATTAACCCATTGATATATGCACAAACTGAAGAAATCACAAAATACACTGAATTAAACAAATCAAGCCAAAAAATTAAAAGCCAAACAAACAAAAACACTTATGAAAAAAAGAATTTCTAGGTCACTGAACCTACTCTGTAGTAAAAGATGTGATATTTGCCTAGGGACAGGACACTAGAAGGGGTAGGCATACCAGGTACTACAACACTGAAAATGTTATGTCCTGGGGAATAATATTTAAGTCTATCCAGTTATTTTAGGGATATAGTAGGGTATCATAATAAAGTAAATTATATGGTAATATAATGATTATTATTTAGACAGTGTGACAGAGAAAAAGAGAGAGTCAATTTTTTATTTTTTCATCTGTTTTATTTTTCTTCCACTTAATAGTGTATATGGTGCTGGCAATCGAACCCAGATCCTCATGCATGCCAGGCAAGTGCTCTTCCACTGAATCACCTCTCCAGCCCTGGTTAATATTGTATTTGAAAACACTGAATTCTTTTGTGACATTTCAATAATATTAGCTAATACATGATAATTTTCTGGCTTCTTTTAAAAAAAATCATGAAGTAAATAAAAACACAGCACCATGCAAGAATGCTAGGAAGATCTTTAACCAACTGCATATTTCAAAACCCATCAGGGAGGGGCTGGAGCAGTGGCTCAGCGGTTACAGTGCTTGCCTGGCATGCATGAGTAGACGGGTTCAAACTCCAGCACCACGTACACAATGAACTGTCTGAGGAATGAAGGTCACGTGAAAAACTAAATAAAAATTGCTTCTTTCTCTCTCTCACCATTCCCTCTTTCTTTAGAAAAAAAAACCCATCAGGGACAGACACAGGAATCACTAATTATTATTTGAGCAGGTATTACCACTGAAGGTCCCAGCAACCCTGTTGGTTAGCATTCTTACTCCATTTTATAGAAGAAGCTGGGCTCAGAGAGAGTTGTTACCTATCTAAGCCTCCTTTGCCCTCCCCGTACAGGGAAAATAGCTCCAGGACACTCTGGGGCAGGACACTACACTCAATGGGGACAGGAGGGTCTCACATATTTCTCCTTCAGAAGACGCTGAGTACCAAAGCAAGAATGAGCAGACTTAGCTGGGCGCAGTGGTGTAAAACCTGTAATCCTAGCAGCTCAGAGGCTAAAGCAGGAAGATTACAAGTTCAAAGCCAGCCTCAGCAACTTAGCAAAACCCTGTCTCAAAATAAAAACTAAAAAGGGCTAGGGATGTGGCTCAGTGGTTAAGTGCCCCTGAGTTCAATCCCTGGTAGGTAGGTAGGTAGGTAGGTAGGTAGGTAGGTATGTATGTATGTATGTATGTATGTATGTATAAATAAATAAGCAGACTTGAATTTGGGATCCCTTTGTCCCCGCACACCCAACAGAGGTCTGGCCCCCATCTCAGGGTACCCATGTTCTTATATAAGTCTAGACTTCTGAAAGCAGATCCTTGCTGATTCTGCCATGCCACGTCTGTCTCTATTACAAAATTGCTGTTTCAGTCAGCCACCACTAAGCAACCTGAATAGAACAATTTTAGGAGGAAAAGGTTTATTTAGGGGCTCATGGTCTATGTCTACAGATGGCCAGCTCCATTCCTTGGGGCTCAGGGTGATGCTGAACATCATGGTGGCAAGCAAGACTCCAGGGAACAGAGAGCTCAAAGTATCACAACAAGAAGCAAAGCAGAAAGTGAAATTCCACGCCAGATATAGAATATATACCCCAAAGGCACACCCCCAAAGACCCACCTCCTCCAGCCACATCCTACCAGCCTATAGTTGTCAGTTAACCCCTAACTCATTTATTGGGTTAAGGCCTTTATAACCCAAACATTTCACCTCAGCCTTCCCGAATCATCACACATGAGCTTTTGGGGGACACCTCACATTTAAACCATAACAATCACCATGGTCAGTATAATAATATTAGGTTCCTATGGCAATGACAATATGAACACTGGTAGTCCAAACAGATAATGCTTCTGTTTGTCCCTTTGTCTTATTGCTTTTCACTGTGGGAAAACACTTTTACTCTTCAGGCTACCAACTGAGAAAGCATACTAATTAAAGAGACAAGGGGTTGCTTACAGTCCTTTGGAATAGATATAGGACCCCATAAGCCCTGCCCAGAGCAACAGAACCAGGTCTTCTCTGAGGAGTTTGATGATTCCAGCCAGGCCTTCCTTCTCCTGTATATTAATGTGGCCCTACAGAGGTCACAGGAACTTCCACAAGGACCTGGACATAAAATAATAATTACTGTGATCTCTCCACAGCCTCAGCAACTGGAGGTGTGAAGAGGGACAAGAGCTCAGGGAACAGCTGTGTGACAGTGCAGGCTAAGACAGGAGAAGAAACTCGCCCTAGTGTGTGGCTCATGCACTGGGCCCAGGAAGAGCTTCTAACTCTTGCTTCAGTGTACCTCCCTACAGATCCTACGTCACCTCCTACCAAACCTCCAGGTTGTGTGCACACCTGATGCAAATACAGAGTTCCCCAACAGAGTAAAGGAAAAGAAGAATTATTCACTGGACAGGTGAGGATTTCCTCCACCACAATTCCATTACACTGCACAGCAAGAGACTGCACTGCATTTCCTATGTAACACATGTGAGTGTGTGTTGTGCCCCTCTCACATCCCCAAATACTAAATTATAGTAATTCTCACTAAGGTTAAGAAATAATCCCATTAAAGAGCAGTATAATTGGGCAGTTTGGAAGGAAAAGACACAAACATTGGATTTGCAGATGATGAGCCAAATACCATGCTGGGATTGAAGGTTGCCTTGTGAACTCCTTAAAAGGCTCCCTTGAGTGAAAGAATCAGTTCAGTCAAGATTCACACACACAATGTCAAATGAATTAACAATCTGTTTAAGAACAGTGTGTGTGATCAGGTTGAGGACTTGTGTGGAAGGAACTCAAATGTACTTTATTCAGTCTGTTTTTATTATATTGTTTTCTAATATTTCATAACTTTGTGCCTTTTCCACAAAGTTTAACTTAATAGGAAAATCTAATTTAGTTATCTTGGACCATAGATTCAATGTTTAACCTGGTGGAAAAAGAAGTACCACACATGGAATTGGGCAGAGCATTTTTTTAAGAGGGATTATTATCAAAAAAGATTGAAAATAAAAGCATGCTTGGAAAAATAAAAAAAAAAAGAACAGTGTGTGTGCATTGCAGAAATATACACAGTATTTTACTTAGGGAGTTCTCTTATGCAGTAAATGGGTAAAGTTATGCAAGGGAGTGATAATCATATATTGAATAGTGATTATCTTTAGGAAAGAAAGGAATGTAATTATGGAGCAATAATTTTTTATGTTCCTGAAATATCATAAGAAGTAGATATTTCAGGAATTATACTTTTAACAAATATATAATCCCTCCTTGTCATTGAAAATGTTTAATACTGGGGCTGGAGTGGTGGCTCAGCAGTTACGGCGCTTGCCTTGCATGCGCGAGTATGTGGGTTCAAATCCCGGCACCATGTATGCAATGAAGTGTGTGAGCAGCGGAAGTCCATAAAAAACTAAATAAAAAATTGATTCTGTCTTTCTCTCTCTCTCTCTTGCTCTCCCTCCCTCTTTAAAAAAAATTATATCTAGGATAAAGAAATGCAAATAATATTTGAAAAGTAATAGGCATTCAGAATAATAAAGAAATTTAAAAAAAAAGAAAATGTTTAATACTGAGTCAAGTGCAGAACTTAAAAATTTTAATATCCAGAATCCCCAATGTCATTAGAATTCATATTATGCTATTTCATTCCACTATCTTGCGCATGCACATATGCAAAGATAATATATATCCACATGTTATATTTCATAGTACCAATATACCATATATACTACATATGTAAAAGTATATGGTATATATGTATTACATATATAACTTTTTATATTTTAAGACTGGATTTTGCTAAGTTGCTTAGGGCCTCACTAAGTTTCTGAGGCTGTCTTTGAACTTCCGATCCCTTTGCCTCAGCCTCCGGAGCCTCTGGAATTACTGTGCCCAGGTTAAGCACTTTGCAATCCTTCAGATACTACACAACTGCTTGAAACAGACGGGAAAAAAAAGTCTGGCAAATAAACAGAAGAAATACAGAAGGGGCAATATTAGCACATGAAGAGCAGACTGGCCGGGCAAGGAGGGCCAAGGCAGGGTCTGCCTCTGAGGTGCTAGCCATAAGGTAGACCACCAGTCTCCTACTCCATTGGATTTCCTTTGCTTATACCTTGCTGACTGTAGATCATGGGACTCCTCAGCCTTCATAACTACATGAGCAATTCTGTATCATACGTATATATTTTCCCTTCGTTCTATTTCTCTGGAGAACTCATACTGATGCAGAGAATTGAAAAAAAATGACAGACTTGTAATTAAAAGAGATGTAATGTTGTAGAGATATTATAATAAATACCATAATGAGCTACCGCCACATAGCTACATGAACAACAAAATGAAAAAGCTGAAAAATACCAAGCATTGTTGAAGAGATGGAGCTGGTGACACTCTCACCTGCTGCTGGTGGGAATCTATGCTGGAGCAATCATTTTGAAAAATTGCTTGGCAGTATCTACTAAATTGAACAAATGTAAACTCTGTGACTCAGAAATGCCACTCTTTGGTATATGCCCAAGAGAAATGAAAATAAATGTCCATCCAAAAGATATGAGTAAGAACATTCGTACCAGTTACTCATAATAAGTAAAAAACTGCAAAATACTCAGTTCTCCAGAATAAACAAATATGAAATATTCAAGAAATATAATACTTCACAAGAATGAAAAATCTTCAACTACAGAGAGCAATACATGTTAATTTCATACACATTATACCAAGTGAAAAGATTACATGCTATATGATTCCAGGAACCTTCCTCTAATCTCTCAATACAGTTCAAACTACAGTAGAATATCAAGAACTCATTTCCTGTTCTTGTAAGGTACTTGGTGCCCTCTTATGTTATCTAGAGCTTAACGTTACAAGCAAACCAAATTCCCTCTGAAACTGTCAAAAGTGATTAAATACACGCAAGATCGAAGGGAAATACTACATCTGATGGACAGACAACTGGGTGGGAATGATTCAGGGAAGAACCCTAAATAGATGCTCCAACTGTCCCAAATCCCATAGCAGTTACTAAGTCACTATGGCAAAAATGATGGCCAAGACCTGTGGAAAATCAAACCACCACTACCCTGATTTGGTTCCTGAAATGTGCTAGGAACTAAATGGGACTGAAATGACTACAACGACTTCCTTCCAGATTCCAAACAACAGACAATCTTGGAAACTTCAGCAAAATAAATAATGCTTCCATCCACAGATGTACATGCTTGCTTTCCTCTATAACCATCAAAAAATTGGGGATTTATTGAGGTGTATTTGCTGGGAGGGAGAAAAGAAGGTAAACATTATAATTCAATGAATTCAATTCTAACCACAAATAGAAAGGCAAAAATACCTTAAGTATATTTTTAGTGACTGATTTTATTAGAGATGACCTGTAGAACTCTCTGGAATACATTTTTTCTCTTACTGAGTAAGAAACTCACTTTTCTGAGGACGTCTGTTATTCTTAAAATTATGTTTATTTCCAGCATGATACCCATCAAAATGCTAATAGGATTTTATTTGAGAAATTGACAAACTATTATTAAAATTCATGTGGAAATACAAAAGAACCAGAATATATACATCACCTTTGCGGAAAACAAAGTTGGAGAACAAATGCCCCCTGATTTCAACACTCATTATAAACCTACAGGAATCAAGACAATGCTTTTGGCATTAAGGTAGCTATTCAATCAGTAGAATAGATTAATATAAAATAGGCTCATTCAATCAGTAGAAAAGATTAAGATAAAAATAGGCCCACATACACAAGAGACAACAGAATATCAGCAAAGGTTCTGAGGTAATTCATTTGAGAAGGAAACGTCTTCAACAAAGGCAGCAGGAATAAATGAATATCCATCTGTATACATATAAACTGCGGTTCACATATTACATCAAATACAAAAATTAACCCAAAATCCATGGTATATTTAAATAGGAGAATTTGTTATGATTTCAGGTGTCCCCCGAAAGCTCCAGTATTTATGCAGCAATATTCATAAGTGAAATGATTAGATTATGACAATTAGAATCTAATCAGTCCATCCTAGGTTGAATGGACTGGCTTCATGGTAACCGTAAGCAGGTGGGGCATGGCCAGCGAGGGTAAGCCACTGAGGGCTCACCTTTGAAGGTTTCTTCTTCACCACTCTGGGCCTCTCTCATATAAATGGATTGATCCACTGATAAAGTTGGATCTCTTCATTATCCAATCATTTCCTCAAAGCCTCACCATTGAACCTTGCTATATTGAGAGCCACGTGTTCCATTCAGAACCTTTTGGGGGAATATTCCAGATCCATACAATGACAGATATGATAAAAAAAATCACAATCCTTACATGAACATGTGAATACATTTAATTTCCTCACAGTTAAAAATCTGCTCTTCCAAGGTTACTACTGGGAAAATGCAAAGACAGCCTACTAACAAGAAGGAAATATTTGTAAATCACATTTCTGATTTAAGACTTTGTATAAAACATAGAAAATTTCTCAAATTTGGTAAAGAAGCCAGGCAGAGTGGCACCTGCTTATAATCCCAGGGAGTTGGGAGATCCAGCAACATAGCAAAGTCCTAAGCAACTTGGTTTGACCCTGTCTCAAAATAAAAAAATAAGTAAATAAGAAGGGCTGAGGATGTATCTCAGTCGTTAAATATCCCTGGGTTCAATATACAGTACCAAAAGAAATTAGTTAAGAAGAAAACAAACACTAATAAAGAAATTGGCAAAAATATGAAAAGAAACTTTTATCAAAGAAGACAGAAAAATTATAAGAGCATAAACATATGATTGGCATCTTCAGTTATTAAGGAAATGTAAATTAAAACTGCAATCAGATATCCTATACCCCAAAATTATGCTATGTACATATATGAATATATTACAGTGAAATCCACCTTTATGAATATTTATAAAGTACCAATTAAAAAACAATAAATAGGGCTGAGGTTGTAGCTCAGTGGCAGACCACTTGCCTTACACATGTGAGGCGCTGGGTTTAATCACCAGCACCACATAAAATAAATAAACAAAATTAAAAATTTAAAGAAAACAACAAACAGATGGAAAGCCATTAGATTAATGGAAAGGGAAAAAAGGGAGGGAGGCGGGAAAAGAAAAAGGGAGTCCCGGGGACTAAGATGGATCAACTTATATTCCATACATTGATGCTTATGTCAAAATGAACCCACTATTATGTATTACTACAGTGCACCAATTTAAAATATTTTTAAAAAGAATGGCCATACTTGTGGGCAAAACTATGTAAGGTGAAATTCTCATATACTTCTTGTGGGAACACAAAATGTTGGTATTACTTTGAAAAAGTGTCAGTTTCTTACAAGGTTAATCTCTCATTGACCATATATTCCAGCTATTGCATTCCTAAGTACGTATCCTGGAAGAAGAAGGTTGACAACCACGCAGAGACACACAGCAAAGTTGATACCAGAACAGTTTACATGAGACCTAAACTGGAATCAACTCAAATGCACTTCAACAGGTAAATGAAAAAAAACAAATTGGGTTTTATCCACATATTGGAACTCTACCCAGCAAGAAAACAAAAGAAGGAAAATTTTATATTTGTGACAAAATAAGTAAACCAAAAAATAAATAGGAGTCTGTTTTTTTTTTTTGTCGTGGTATGAAAGAAGCTAACAAGTGTCACTCCCTTCTAATAATAAGTAAAAAGATGAAGAAACTGAAGATTAATAATTCTTAGATCCCTGAAAGAGGGGCTATTATAGGGAAATCACTTTTACCCCAAATTTGGGAAACAGACAGGTGAATATAAAGAATTACAATTTGCAGAAGCAGAAACCTGTAAGCAGAAAACCCCATGAGAACCACAATCACAGTAGTATGAACTAAACTAAAAGTGAAATTTCTGAAGTCTCAATGATGACAAGATTGAGGTTTAAAAACTCACTCTTAGGGGGTCCTCCATAAGGTCTCATAGTGAATATAAAGAAAAATACCTTTTTGGTTTTGGCAAGAGGAGGGGGAAATGTATCATTTTTAAACAAGTCAGAGCATTCTGTTCTTACTAAGGTCTGCCCTCAAGAGAAACTATTTAACCAAACCTTAATATCTAAGGAGTTTATCAGAATGTATTTGACCTGGTAGAAGAGCATTAGCCAATTCCAGCCCCCTCTAGCCACTATACCCCACCTAAGACGGACAGAAGTGTCTGAGAAGCACTTGTGAAGTTCTCAGCCTTGGGATACATGTCCATTAAAAGATTGTGTCTTACTGAAAGATTTACAGAATGCTTGCCCATCTCCCACACTGTACCATCATACTGCTAATGTTCTATTTACTGGATTCCTTCTACTCAGGATATCACATCTAATTGCAAGGCATACTAAAAGAAAGATAACATAGTTTGAAGAGATAGAACAAGACTCAGAACTAGACACAGGTATGGCAGAGATGTTGAAATGATTATGGAATTTAACAAAATGAGGATTAATATACTAAGAGTTTTAATGAATAAATCATACAACATGCATAACAGATATGCAATATAATCAAAGTCATGGGAACTTCAAGAAATAATTTTTGAGATGATGTCAATCAACAATACCGTAACAGTAATAAAGAGTGCATTTGACGGGTCATTAGTAGACTGGACATGGCTGAGGACAGATTCTAGAGCTTGAGTATGTGTCAACAACAACTTCTAAAACTGAAAAGCTAACAGAGAAAAAAGAATGAAAATTATGCAGAATATCTAGAAAGTATTGAATAATTACTAACTATGCAACATATGTATAATGAGAACATCAGAATGAGAAGAACTTCAAAAAAGAGAACAAGCAAATATATTTGAAGTACCAATGACCTGAAATTTCTCCAAATTAACAGGAAATAACAAACTCCTAATTGAGGAACTTCAGAGAACAACAAAATAAAGCAAAACAATACAAAACAAAAACAAGAGAGAAATAGTTAGGCATATCATACCCAAAAAGCAAAAAAATCAAAGATGAAAAAGTCCTGAAGAATGCCAAGGGGAAAAATAAATTACCTATAGACATGCAAAGACAACAAAAACACCTGACTTCTGCAAGAAATAAGGGAGTGGAGGACTGCAGAGGTGGCTCAGCAGTGGAGCGCTTGCCGGGCATGCATGAGGACCTGGGTTTCAGCCCTAAAACGGCATACAACTACAAGTGGAGGAAAAACAAAAACCAGATGAAAACCATAAAAAACTGACTCTTTTTTTTTTTTTTGTTCAACATAGTCTTACATATTAGAGGGATCCCATTATCTCTTTAAAAAAAGAAATAAGGGAGTGGAATAAAACATTTAAAGGGTTGAATTTTTAAAAAACCCACCAATCTACAATTCTATTTCCTATGAAACTATCTGTTATGGTTTGAATGTGAGATGTCCCCCTAAAGCTCACCTGTGACAATTCAGGAAGGCTTAGGTGCAAACCAATCAGTGAGTTAACCGGCTTAACTGGCAACTGCAGGCTGGTAGGGTGTAGCTGAAGGAAGTGGGTCATTGGGAAGTGTGCCTTCAGAGTATATATTCTGTGTCTGGCGGGGAGTTTCTCCCTCTACTCTGCTTCGGATACCTTGAGCTGCTTGTCTCTCCAGAGCATTACCTGTTGCCATGCTGTACAGCCTCACCTCCAGCTGCAAGAAATAGAGCCGCCCTCTGGGGACTAAGATGACCTCCAAAACAGTGAGCCCTCAAAATAAACCTGTCCTCCTGAAATTGTTGTCAGATGGTTTAGTGACAGCAGTGAAAAGGTGACTAAAACAAACTGGTACCAAGAAGTGTGGTTGTTGCTATCACTAGCTTGACCATGAGGTTAAGAAGCTTTTAGAGCTTTTTGTAATTTGTGGGGAGGGATTCTGAAATATTCAGTGGTGCAAGCTGGAAATGCTTTTGATTGTTGTTTAAGTGAAGCCTAATGGGTGATTCTGGTGGGAGCTCAGAAGACCAGAATGCCTATAGGACTGTGCTAAGTAAAGACAGGGCTCAAGAGGCTTTAAAGAAAGAGGACTCTATCTGAAATTGGATTAGAGGCCATTCCTGTTATGTTCTGGCTAAGTTGTATGCATTTTGCTGTGTCCAGAGACATTCTCTTAGCCTGACTGTAAAGTCGATGTACCTAATCTAGCGGAAGAAATTTCCAGGTAGTATAGTATTCAGGCACTGGCATGGGTATTGCTGGCAGCTTTCAGCCAGGTTTATGGTGATATTCAGGACCAGAAAGCAAAGGAGAAAGATTTGAAAAACGTGGACTTGAAAGGTGGGAATAAAACTGTGGCCAAGGAAGTGGCTGTTGTTTTTTTAAAAAAATCACCTCCATTAAAGTAATAAAGACTGCCTAGAGGCAATAAGAAAGATGGCTAATTTGCTGCATACCTGTACAAAAATGTAAATGTTTAATCCCATTGTCAAATATTTTGAAGAATAACAAGGGATGATAGGAAGGGAGGAGAAGGGGAAATGTGGGAACTAAGATAAAGCAAGGTACATGCCAAGCAGTTATAAATGTCACTGTATATACTATAGCCATATATATATAAAATGTTCTTCATAG
>PVKS010044851.1:0-14111 GCA_004027875.1 Aplodontia rufa | reverse complement strand
TGAATGATAAAAGGATTTTCAGATCAAGGAAATTATTATAAATCAGAAGAGTAATGAAAATATGTTAGGATGACTAAATCAAATTGATCAAATGGTATCTATATTTTATAGATTCATGAAAATGTCAACATTTTATATATTAAAATAAAAACTTTTCCTATATATGAAACTAAGAAATGTAAAACTTATAAATCAATTTTTTTCATTGTTGACATACATATGTTTAAAGACATAATAATATAAGCACTACTGTTTATGAGTCTTGTACACTATTCAAATTTACCCTATTGATTTGTTTTGAGCTATAATTTATAATTCTTAGACACTTAGAAAGATATGTTTTTATTTCTTTTATTGTAGTGCAAGGGGATTGTGAGGTATACGTGTGTGAATTGGAGATAGAACTTAATGAAAACCTACAGAACTGTGTGTGTTCCAATTCAGGACCACCAGAAAAATAGCCAGTACCTCTGGTGAACAAGAGTGAGAGCTCCCATTCACAAAATCAAGGGAAAAATTAAAAAAATACAAAAGAGAAAATTAAAGATGATTTGATGGAGAAAGGCTACATTCCTAATTTCTCCATGACACATGATTCAACAATAGAAGTACTACTCCTATAAGGGGGAGGGTGAAACATGGAGTTCACTAAAACTGAATATGGGACAGTAGAGCAACTTAGAGACTCAGAAATTGGGTATGTTAACCAAAGAAGAAAGACTGCATTGGAACTAAGCCAGCTGTGACAGCAACACTGGAGGTGCTGATTCAGCAGAGAAAGAGAACACAGAAAACTCATTGGACAGGGGAACCTTATCCAATCAGGATAAGGCATGAAGAAATTAAACAAGGGAATTCTGCTGCATATATCCCTTGATTGAATGGAAATACTAGTGCTAGACTGAGAGCACATTGCAGAGATTGGACTTGCCACAATTACAGTCATGTGAATCAAGTCCTCAAGGTATCCTCATCCTCTTTATTATGTTTTTCTAAAGAGCTCTGAGTAGTATATTATTCTCTGGTGAGAAAATTTACAAAATTTTTGTAGATATTTTCAAATTTCTTCTCAAGATGAACATACAAGTTAGTAAATCACATAAGGACAATAACTGACAATTACAGAATGGAAGCATAAATTACAAGTGTCTGTTTCATGCTTGGCGTAAAAAGCAAATAGTAAATAATCATAAAACAATTAGTAAAAAAAATAAAAATATTAGCAGAAAGAGGGAACAGAACAGAGATGGGAGGATAGGAGGGGAACAGGAAATATTGGGGACTGAATTAGAATAAGTTATATTCCATGCTTTTATAAATATGTCATTTTATATTCTATTGCTATGTATATCTAAAAATAACCAATAATTTAAAAAACTCTATTTATATACTGTATGAGAATAGGCATTTAAGTGTTGCTTGGATTCCCATTACTAAAGAAATAGGTTATTTTTCTTCATTTCTAAAGTAAACATTTACAGAGACACTCAAGATCATGATGTAGAGAAAGAACACATCCCTACTTGGGAATTCATGCAGTAAGATTACTGTTTCTCCGATGGTGAGAGAAGGATGAATTTCACTAAAATTCTGTATTGGGCAGTCAAGATGTATTAGAGCCTCAGAAGTTTGGGTACACTAACCAAGAAGACAGACTCCACTGGAGTCATGCCAGTCATGGCAGCACTGCTATCTTGGCTTAGTGGAAGAGTACATAGAAACACACAGGACAGATTTAACATGGAAATGCCCAAAATTGGAAAAACACTCTGTACTTAGCTGATACACACACTACACTGGTGCATGGAGAGTGCTCCACATATCCTGGCTGAATATCAAGAGCTGAGATGACAGCCATTTTTAGGCAGTTATACTGCAGATTCTGCAATAGGAGGTAAGACATGGTCATGGCAAGTGCTGGCAATGTGACTTAATGTGTACCTAAAACAACAAAATGAAACAAGCAGAGAATATTTTAACCAGGGGGATTCAAATCAAGAATGTGAAGGGGAGCCCATCTGGCTCTCCATTAGAGTCTGTGGCGCATGTGACCTGTGGAAGTGGAATGGGAGTTTGAACAAGAGGTATATGTACACTCAGGGACTGAAACTGGGTGATCTACAAAGACTGTGTCCATGGACAACAGAGTGGGTGAAGGATCAGATCTCCTGCCCCATGAGTGGAATACTGGGGAGACTCATGAGATCAAGACTTCTAGCAGAGATCATCAGCACCCAGACCCTGGAGTGTGTTGATCTACTCTGTCAAGAACAGAAAAGCAAAGACTCTGATGCTTGATTATACCCAAGCCCAACCTGCCAAAACTCCACTTCTTGATGGAGTCCTACCTTTGAAATAGAAGTTTTCATGTATAATGGCCTCCTAGAGCTCCCATGTATACAAGTACCAGATTTTTGACCCAGTTTCATAATAAAAATAGAAGGGGCTGCAGATGTGGTTCAGGGGTTAACTGCCAATAGGTTCAATTCCTGTTGGTTAAAGGAAGAAAAAGATGAAAGAAAGAAGGGAAGGAAAGAAGGAAGGAGATAGAAGAAAGAAGGGGGAAGAAGAGGAAAGGGAGGAGGAAGGCAGTGACTGTATGTTCAAAGGAATTCTGAGAAAAATGATTAGTGTCGTTCCAAACAAAGTTTAATTTCAGAAGGAGGTAATCTGCCTCTCTAAGAAACAATGACCCACTATGAGATATGTTTTGGTAAGAATTCAGCCTCTCATGGGCAAATTCTTAAATAATGGATTGAGTTGGCTTTGCAAATACCTGCAAAATTCCAATTCTGCAGCTTAAAAAACAAACAAACTTATTGACGAATATTAACTTGCGTAAGACCTGGGAGCTATAATAACATTGTTTAGATATTTAGCCAATGGTAGTTTATGCATATACCTAATAAATAAAAAAAACTATTCAACTAAGGCAGATTTAATGTGCTAGATTTAAAGATAAAATCTGTCATATATCTCAGAAAAGGAATTTTTAATTCCTTGTGTTTGAGTGACACAACTTCAGTATAAAAGTAAACATCCAGTATTGCTGGATTCTTACCTCAGGGATTTAAAATCCTTTGTATTCTTTTTAATGAAAGTCATCAAAAGTGTAAGCTATGAGCGTTAAAGCTGGACAAAGAAATAATTTTGCAGTATGATGATGATATACTTATAGCCAAACCCATCTATGAATAATATTTTTCAAATACTATTTTTATATAAATGATCTCACCTCATGTGGATATGAGGTATCCACGAAAATGATTTAATTTGCAAAGAAAACACCTACCTGACCTTCCTGATTACCCAATGAAACTGAATTTTGATGTCAGGACAAAAGCAGGCTATCATCATACTCAAAGAAGTCAGGAACTGGGCAGTTATGTGGGTTTCTGGGAATGTCAGTGTAATGATTTAGATAGTATAGTTCCATCATAATGCTCATCTGTGAGAAAATGCAAATTTATGCATGTAATGATTGGACTGTGAGTCTTAATCTAATCAGTGTGTTGATTCTGTGATGGGGAATAACTAGAAGGGAACTATAATAGATTAAGGTGTGAGTTAAATCCAGATAAGATGTAATGCTTTACAATCTAATACTTTTTTTAGAGATATAGTGGGAAGGGGAAGGGAGGGATATGGGAGGATTATTGGGAGGGCACTCCTGGGAATAATTGCAATATCCAGAATATATACACAATTTATATTATTTTGTTAAAATCTTGTAAGGTTGTTCAAAAATAAACAAAATAAAAATTTAAAAAAATAGATTAGGGTGTGGCTGAAGGTGGTGGGTCCCTGGGGGAATGGTTTTGGGGTTGATATTTTGCACTTGTCAAGCAAACCTCATTCTCTACCTCTTGGTCCCATATTCTCAGCTACTTTCCTCCATCACTCTCTTCTGATATTATGTTCTGTTTCATTCCAGGTCCTGATGAATGGAATCAGCCATGTGTGGACTGAGACCTCTGAATCTATGAGCCACACAAATTTTGGAACTGGAAGTAAAAACTTGATTAAAACTGTCACCATCCTGTCATATTTGGATCCCTAATTTTGGATTAATAGGTAAACTGCAACATTTGGTTTTACAACAGAATGACAAGTTTTCTTTGAGAGTTTAATCCAAAGCATCATGACAGCCCCTGTTCTAGGCCTGCCTGACTCACAAAATGTGTTAAATCTATACACAAAAGAAAACCAAGGTACAGTCCTTGAAGTTCTCTTACATACAGTACAGACATACTGTGACTAGTAGTCTGTGTCAGAACAGCTTGAAACACAGAAAGAAGAGAATCTTTCTGCCTTTGTTGTGTGACTGTCACCTGTGATTTATAAGAAGAGGTTGAGAAATCACCTCAAGAACAACCCACTACTGGTTTGATCCTCATCAAGCCCTGTTACAAACTGAAGGAAGAATATCAAATGACTATGGTGAAGAAAGGGAGACTCCAAGCCATCCTCTTAGACAATTCAAATGTCAACCTTAAGAGAATCTGTGTGCACCTTAAATCAAACAATCCTATTGCCAGCATATGGTGATGAACAAATACAGTATGATGGTTCAGAGAGCTTGGAGACTTGTTAAGTTTCATTTACTCCAAAGTGATGGAACAACAAATATGAAAAGCAAAGACTTTGTCACTAACAACACCAGCCCAGAAAGCCGAGGTAATTTCTCTGAAAACAGCTCTAACTGACCAAAAGGAAAAAGGTAAGCATTTACACAGACTGAAGATATGCTTTAAGGATAGAGCATGCACATGGAGCTACTGAGGAAAAAAAAGAAAATTAAGACAAATACTCAAGCATATGGAATTGACAACAACTTCCTCAACAAGACTCCCAAGGAGAAAGAACTGAATTTAAAAGTTAATGAGTGGGATGGGATAAATTAAAAACATTTTGCTCAATCAAGGAATTGCTTAAAACTGTCAGAAGAGAACCCATAGAGTGGGAGATAATCATGGCCTGTGATTCTTCTCACAGAGTACTAATACGTTGGAGTTTTTCTCTGCTCTTAGAAAAAGACAATTTTGAAGTCTTTGAAGGAAAATGAATGGCAACAGAAGGAATCATGCTGAGTGAAATTAGCCAAACCCAGAATATCCAGTCCTGAATGTCTTTACTCATTTGTGGAGGCTAGAGATAATCCCAAGCATGGGTGAAAGATAGTCAAACTCATGTATTGGACCCACCAAGGGCATAGCAACACAAATTCTAGAGGATACATAGACATGCAGAGGAGAGCAGGGAGGAAGATGCAGAGGGATGTGTTGGGTTGGAAGACAAAGTGATCTAGGGAGGCAATCAACAATGTAGCATACTTTAAACCTCCCCCCAAAAAATCTAGTGATATTATGTAATCATTTATTTCTGTATAACTCACAAAATACATAAATATATATACTTACAAATGCATACGTATGCACACACATATATATATTTACAGAGAGAGAGAAAGAAAGAGAGAGTGAGAAAGAGATTTATATCTCTTATAGGGTCATAATATAGAAGAATCAAGAGACGGGTGTGTGGGGGATTTTCAGGTGACTATGATTTAGGATCAATTGCATTATACACATTTACACATTCATAAACGTTTACGATAATACATCAATAAACTAAAAGAATCAATCACTGGGATGCAATTAAACTAAAAATTTTTGCTCAGCCAAACAAGTGGTCAAAACTGTCAGGAGAGAACCTACAAAATGGGAGATAATCATGGTCTGTGATTATTCTAACACTACTGGTTGAAATTTATGGTAATTAGAGTTTGAAAGCATCCTAGCACTATTGGTCAATTCTTGAGTCAAAGGCTGTTGAGGTCTGCCCCACTTCAGTATCTCATCACAGGGCAGGAAGTGGGTGGTTGTGGTCATTGGATGTGGATGTAGCCCTGTGTGGACACCCATACCATTCCCAGGTATTCATGTGAAGTTTCATATACCTTTACAAAGTAAACACATGTATAACAAAGGAATAGAAATTCCCCTTGCTCAGGATACACCAATAATAAATTTCTCATAACATGATCCACAAAGGATTAACAAGCCAGGTGCATTGGCACATGCCTATAATTTCAGAAGCTTGGGAGGCTGAGGCAGGAGGATCAAAGTTCAAAGCCAGCCTCAGCAACTGAGCAAGACCCTGTCTCAAAATAAAAAATAAATAAATAAATAAAAACAGAGCAGAGAATGTGGATCCATGATTAAGTGCCAGTGGATTCAATCTCTGGTACCAAAAAAAATCAAAAAACAAAAAACAAAAAATAAACCAAAAAAAATATAGATAAGACATTTACACTTTTGCAAGTGGTTTATGATGTAAATTATAAGAATACATAAGATAAAGTGATTAGCAATATATACCTGAATGTACTTGTCACCCAGATTCAAATTCTGCTAACTATGTCCTCTTTTTACCTCTAAGTTTCTACCCACTGCAGCAGTCCAGCCCCAATTTATTTACTTTTGGGCGAGTTCAGATTTACACATAGTGAATGTAACAAATGTTAAGTGTGTAGTTTTGACAAATATGCCTAGAAAATCTTATTCTATTTAAGGAAAGAATATTTGTAATATCCCTAAAAAACATCTTTGGATTTTCACACCCAAATTTCCTTCCCAAGTTACTGTCATACTTTATGAACCATAGGTTTATTCACCTGTCTCAGCACAAAATGTTTGTGATTCTGATGAGAGTTTATGTTCCAGTGATATGATCTTTTTACATTGCAGATCAATATTTTACTGCTTGGATGTATGGCAATGTGTTCATCCACTTCTGTATTGAAAAAATCTGGATTACTTCCTGTTTTGCATCATGAGCATTACGGGGCCTGTGCATTCTAATACAAATACCTCTTCTATTGAGTTTAATTTCTTATGAATATTTAAATAATATAGCTTTTGATTTTTACTAGGCCCTCCAAGGATTATAATCTACAAGTTTTTGTCATATTTTTACTGGTGTATTACAGTTCTACAATAATGATAGAATTGATTGTTACATATTTGCTCTTGCACAAAATAAAAAAAACATATAATATGGCAATATTGCAACCAAACACTTCCCTCTCCCTCCTCCCACCCCTTGTTCTCTTTTGTCTGCTATCTATCTTTGAAAAAATTTTAAAGCTATCAGATTTATTATGTGGCAATTACTTAGGGCCCTAGAGATGCAAAGCACAATTTGTTCCTCCCTCCATTAACCATCCCTTTATTCCTTCCTATCTTTCCTCCCTTCTCCTTTACTAGACTTCTTTTTTCACCTATTAATTTGTATTTGAATGGTTCTTTATCTTCCCTCCCTTTTTCCTTGATTTTACTTCAGCTTCCACAAATGAGATAAAAACTTTCAACCTTTGAATTTCTGAGTTTTCCTAATTCGACTTATCATGACATTCTCCATTTCTATCCATTTAGCAGTAAACACCATAATTTTTCATTCGTTCTCATCTGAGCATAATTCCATTGTATATATGTGTGTGCATACATGTATGCATTTATATAAAGCCATGTATTACAAAATGAAAGGACTCTTGCACATTCATAAATTTGCATTTTTTGAAAATGTAACATTAACCCAATCATTACCCAGGATATTGCCCCCACAACACCCCCATTCCCTTGTGTCTTATATCCACTACATTTCTTCCAATAACAGATATTAATGTATATATACCTGCATAATTTAATTTTCTAGCTTAAATGTCTATGCCTACATGAATATTATTTAGCGTGTCAGAGAAGTAAAATATATCACGCAGTATTTGTACCCCCATTGTCCCTCCCCATGCATTACTCCTCTCTCCTCCCACTGCACCCCTTCCACCATCACAACTGAACTTCCCAAAGAACATATTATTCCAATGTTGTGAGTCTATTATGGAAACCTGACTATCTTTCTTTTTTTTTTAAAGAGACAGGGGACAGTGAGTGAGACAGAGAAAGAGAGAAACACCTTTATTTAGTTTTTCACATGGCCTTAGTTGCTCCAACACTTAGTTGTGAACGTAGTGCTGGGGTTTGAACCTGGGTCTTCGTGCTTTCCAGGGAAGCACTGAAACCACTGAGCCACTGCTCCAGCCCCAAAGTTGTTGCCAACTCCTGTATGATGGAGTATTGATCCAATGTTTTCTTCTAGTAATTGTAAGGTTTCTGGCCTGACTCATGTCTTTGATACATGTTTATCTTTTTTTTGAGGGTGATATATAAGTTTTTATTTTCATTTTTCAACACAAACCTATCCAGTTTTATGAGCTCCATTTTTTGGAAAGGCTGTCATTTCTTCAATAGATACTATTGCCTCCTTTGTCAAATATTGGAAGGCTATAGGTTTGTGGATTTGTCTCCATATCTTCAAATCCATTCATTTTCATGCATTTTTTTAAATTTATTTTTTAAAGAGAGAGGGACAATGAGAGAGAGAATGATAGAATCACTTTTTTTGTTTTTCACGTGGCCTTCATCAGTCAGACTCTTTGTTGTGTATGTGGTGCTGGGGTTTCAATCTGAGTCCTTGCACATGCCAAGCAAGAGCCATCACAACCGAGCCACTGCTCCAGCCCTTCATATCTATTTTGATATGAATACCAAGCCTTTTTTCTTACTATGGCTCTGTAGTTTAATTTCAGACTAGGTATTGTGAAACCTTCTGCTTTGCTTTTCTTCCTTAGTATTGCTTTGGTTATTCTCCCTTATTTTTCCAAATGAATTTAAGATCTGAAGTTTTTGAAATCTGTAAAGAATGTCATTGGTTTCCTCATAAACTAATGAATTAAATAAAATTTTTGACATGTGTTCAATTTATCTTTGTATCAAATTTATGCTTTTACATATTTGGAAATCATACTTTAGTCAGTCATCATGTGTACCTGTTTTCTCAATAAATATTCATCTGTTTATATAACAAGCATTTTTAAAAAAAGAATGTCACTGGTATTTTAATGGGGATTTCATTAAGTTTGTATAATACTTTTGATACTTTTGGCTTTGACACAATTAATTCTACCTATCCAAGAACATGGGAATCTTCCCAACTACTAAGGGCTTCTTCAATTTCTTTCTTCAGTGTTTTGTAGAATATTATAGACCTCTTTTACCTCTTTGGTTAGATTAACTCCTATTTTTTTTCATGGTATTGTGAATGATACAGTGGTCCCAAATTTTTCTTTGGCTGATTCACTTTTGGAGTATAGAGAAACTATTGATTTATGTGTTTTAATCTTATATATTGCAACTTCACTGTTTGTTGATAAGTTCTACAAGTCTTCTTGTAGGGTTTTTAGGATGTTCTAGGCATAGGAGCATATCATCAGCAAGTGGAGATAATTTGAAATTTTCTTGTCCTACTTTTATACATTTGATTTCCTTTTCTTGTCTCATTGCTCTATCTAATGTTTCAAGAACTATATTAAGTAAGACTAGTAAGAGATAAAACCCTTTTCTTCTTCCTGAATTTAGTGAAAATGCTTCCAGTTTTTCTCCATATAGTATGAGATTGATCATGTGGACTTTAGCAAGCTGTCCAATAAGTAACAAAAAAATTGATTCTATAATATCTATACTCATAGCAGCTCAATTTACAATTGCTAAATTATGGAAACAAACCATGAATGGATCCAAAAACTGTGGTACATATATACCATAGAATTTTACACAGCAATTAGAAACAATGATATTGCAGTCTTTGAAGGTAAATGGATGGCTATGGAAGAAATTATGCTGAGTGGAATCAGCATAACCCAGAGAACCAACGGTTGAATATCTTCATTCATCTGTGGAAGCTGGAATTAGACCCTGGCCATTGAGAAAGATGGTCTATTATCATGTGTTAAATCCAGATAAGGTGTAATGTTATACAACCTAATACATTTTTGGAGATATTGTGAGAAGTGGAAGGGAGACATAAGGGTGGGTAATTGGTGGGCACTCTTGGAGGTAAATCTAATCTTGAGAATCTTTATACATTTTATATTATTTTGTTAAAAACTTTTATGATTGTTCAACAAATAAATTTCTCAATAAAAAAGAAATTGATTCTATAGATAATATAGAAAACTAGCCATATGACATGGTCAACAATACCAAAGAATAAATTTATTGCACTGACATAGCTGAATTAAAGATTGACTATAAAATTATTGTTATCGGTACAATGAGATATTTGGCAAGCAATACACAAAAAGGTCAGTGGAACAAAACTAAAAACCTGGAAATGAACTAAGAAAAGAAATAATGATTCTTTAAGAGAGATAGCAGTAATTTCAGTTGAGAAAATAGAGCATTTTAACAAATGTATAAATCCACTGACATCCATACACAAAAAAATAGAAAACTTATGCCTTTTAAAAAATAAACTGAAATGAATCATATATTTGAAGTAAACATGTGAACTTTATAAACTCTATAACACAGTCAACATTTTGAAAGTGAGCATACTAAGCCAGAAGCATAGTACATGAGACATTTAATAAACTTGACTGTTCAAAAATATTGCTTTAAAAGTATACTATTAACTGAGTAGAAAAACAAGCCAAAGAGTGGAATGAAATATTTTACAAATGTATATCTGATAAAGGTCTGGAATTCGAAACATGCAAGGCCTTAAAACTCAGTAAGAAAAAAAAGTGTAAAAATGAGCAGTAGCAGATGTAATTGTTAGTTTTAACATATGAAATTTAAAAGTAATAAGGAGCATTAGTAAGAATAATGCAATAACAAACTTTATGGTAGATACATATAGATACATGATATGATTAGTGTATTTTTATCTGTTTATCTATCTATATATGTATTGATCTACATAGATTTATATATAGTGTTATATAAAATACTATGGAATTATATAGTTTAGGCATATACTCCAAACATAATTTTTTATGAAACAATAATAAATGAATTATATATAATAATAATGAATTATACATGTCATTAATTCTATAATTATGCATCATCTCTCTCTCTCTCTCTATATATATATATATATATATACACATACACATATATGGAGAGAGATTACACATAAATATAGAATGTTCTGTAAGTTTTTTACTTCCAGGCATGGTGGTGCAATCAATAATCTCAGGAACTCTGGTTGCTTACACAGGGGAATCACAAATTTCAGTCAGCTTAATGAGTCCCTGCCCTAATATAAAAAAATTGAAAAATGATCTGGGAGTCTTGCTGATATTGCTCAGTGGTAAGTGTACACCTAGATTCTTCCACAGTACTGTAAAATGTCATACTAATTGCAAGTGATAACTAAAATTTGGCATGCGTTCACAGTAGAATTTTATTCGGCAAGAATTTAATTACAGTACCAATATACGTAATAACATATATGGCCTGGAAAGCATTATGACTTCTTTTTTTTTAAACTCAGGGGCATTTAAGCACTGAGCCACATCTCCAAGCCATTTTTATATTTATTTTTTACTTTTCAGAAACAGTGCAACAAAAGCCACATAAGACCTATTCTTCAAGAAATAAAATGAGAGACCAATAGTGATGAACAAAGAAGAAATCCTGTTCAATAAAATGGAAAATATCAAATCAAACCAAATTCAATACCATATTAAAAAGAGCATTTAACCCAGAGATCTAAGGGTTGATTATCTCCACTCATAGGTGGAGGTGGGGATTAGACCCTGGACAGTGAGAAAGTTGGTCTAGTAACATGAGTTAAATCCAGATAAGATGTAATGCTTTACAATCTAATAGCTTTTTTTTAGAATTATAAAGGGAAAGGGAAGGGAGGGATAAGGGAGGGTAATTGAGGGGGGGCACTCCTGGAGATAATTGCAATATCCAGAATATTTACACATTTTATACACATTTTATATTATTTTGTTAAAATCATGTAAGGTTGTTCAAAAATAATAATAAAAAAGAGCATATAACATGTTTATCAAGTTTTTTTTTAAATTCAGAAATGCAAGGATGGTTCAACATACACAGATCAATATATATATATATAAATAGAATCAAAACATAAAATCTATATGAACATATGAATAGAGGAAGGAAAATATACCATGAGAAATAAGAAATCTGATGGTCCATTTTCAGAATGGAATCTTTAGGTTTGCAGATAAAAGGAAGCCATCTTAGGTTGGGAAAAATGTGGTCAGAGATAATCCATTATTTAACTCCTTATCAGAGATCCCATTAAACCCACAGGTCTTCTCTTTATCCATCCCATTTTACATTAGCCAGTCACACAGATTTTACCTCTGAGCTCCTCCAAACAGAGGGAATTGCAGCATTGTGTCAGGTTGCAGAAATAAGGAAGTGGACTGCTTGTCTAACTGTGTTTGCTCATCAGATCTCCTATGTGAGGGCACTTTTCTGCAGAAGTTGTCTGTCTTGCTCACCCACTTGTGGGCAGAAGGTTTATCTTTTTACAACACTTCAGAATTTTTAATAATTTTATTCCTAACTATTTAATAAAAGTCAACATCACATTTAGTAAAAACCCTGAAGAAACTACAACTAGAAAGAACTTACCTCAAAATCACAAAGACAATATATGACAAAATTAAATCCCACATCTTGCTGCATGGGGTAACCTGAATGCATTCTTTCAAAATAGTGTACAATAGAATGATGTCAACTCTCACCACTCCTGGACAGTAACACACATAAATTTTAGTTGGAGCATTTGACAAGAGGAAGAAACAAAGGGGTTATATATAGGAAAGAAGGAAGTCAAATTATCTGTTAGTAAATTATACAATTCTAAACTTAGAAAAGTTCTATAAATTTTCTGACAGATGAAATCTACAGGAGATAAATTCAGTGACGGTAATGAATAATTAAATTAAGATATGAAAATCAATACTTTTTACCACAATATATAGGCTGTGGAGAAATAAAAGCTCAGGAAATCTGTTTAGTTCCAAATAAATTAAAACATTTAAGAATAAGTCTAAACAGACAAAATCCCTTTACAAGCAAAATATAAAACATTGAAATAACTAAGATTATCTATAGATTAACTAAAGCCATCTACATTAGCTAAAGTTAACTAAATTAAAAGCACCTACAGATTAATGAAACCCATAAAATTAACTAAAGTCACCTACCGATTTAATATAATCTTAAACAAAATTGTCATGATATTATTCCAATATCTATGAAAAAATTCTAAAAGTTATTTGGAGTAATAAAAGACCCAGGAAAGTAAGAAATTCTTTACATGATAAAACTGGAGACTACATAATACCTGAATGGGAATTATGTTGTGAATAATTATAAAAGCTGTATGACTCTACAAAGAACACAAACACTTAGACAGATGAAAGAGAATAGAAGCTACAGACACACATGATGCTGTGTTTATTTAATTTTTAATATAAGTCCCAAAATATATATTGGTGAGAAAACCTCCTTCACAAATTATGCTGAGAAAATGAAATATCCATATGTAAACATTAACCCCCTCAAATATATTGAAAGCCTGAGAATAAGCTCAGGAACTTTAAAAGTGACAGCATAAAACCAAAAGGAAACACTACGGCTTTTAACAGTAGGCCCTGACTTCCTCAAAACTACTCATATATCCCTCCAAATAATATAAAGAACAAAAAGTGGTATGGCATCAAAATAAAAAAGCTTGCGCATACCAAAGGAAAAAATTATCATCATGAAGAGACAACCTGCTGAATGAGAGTAATTTTTGTCAT
This sequence comes from Aplodontia rufa, assembly GCA_004027875.1. Taxonomy (NCBI): domain Eukaryota; kingdom Metazoa; phylum Chordata; class Mammalia; order Rodentia; family Aplodontiidae; genus Aplodontia; species Aplodontia rufa. The sequence continues at coordinate 412 of PVKS010044851.1, read as the reverse complement.
TTACTACCCTGACAAATGAATAATTTCTAAATATATAATAAATTTTTAAAATCTCAACACAAAAATTTAAAACCACCAAACAGCCCATGAAATAATTGGTCAAATACAAAAACTTCTCAAAAAATTTCAAATGGTCAACATTATGTGAAAAATTTCAACATCATTAGCCATCAGTAAAATTCAAACCAAAACTCAACAGTGATTTCTTCTTGAATGGAAGAGATCATGATGAGTAAAATCAGCTTAACCCAGAGATCTAAGGGTCGATTGTCCCCACTCATCTGTGGAGGTGGGGACTAGACCCTGGACAATGAGAAAGTTGGTCTAGTAACATGAGTTAAATCCAGATAAGATGTAATGCTTTATAATCTAATATCTTTTTTTAGAGTTATAAAGGGAAAGGGAAGGGAGG
>PVKS010044850.1:0-14113 GCA_004027875.1 Aplodontia rufa | reverse complement strand
TGAGAAGTCTCTATTTAGGTCTTTGGCCCATTTATCAATTGGGCTGTTGGTGTTTTTGTAGTTGACATTTTTGAGGATTTTATAGATTCTGGATGAAACCCTTGTCTGAGGAATCATAGTCCATGATTCTCTCCATTTCCGTAGGAAACCTCTTGACTCTTTTGATTGTTTCCTTGGCAGTACAAAAGCTTTTTAGCTTTATGGCATCCAATTCACTGATTTTTTACTTTACTTCCTTCACTTTTGGAGACCTGTTGAGAAACTCTTTGCCTACTCCCAAATGTTGAAGTGTTGGACCAATTTTGTCTTCTATCAGTTGCAACGTAGCTGGTTTAATACCAAGCTCCTTGATCCATTTTGATTTGATTCTTGTGCAAGGAGAAAGATATGGGTCTAATTTCAACTTTCTGCAGGTGGATGACCAGTTTCTCCAGCACCATTTTTTGAAGAGGCTGTCACTCCTCCATGTAATATTTTGTCCCCCTTTGTCAAAAATCAGATGTTTAAAGATTTGAGGATTTGTTTCGGGATCTTCTATTCTATTCCATTGGTCTTCTTCCCTGTCTTGATACCAGTACCATGCTGTCTTTGTTACTATGGCTCTATAGTATAGTTTTAGACCTTGATGCTTATTCAAAAGAAGTAAAATCAGCATACGGTAGTGATAACATGCATTCCAATATTTATCCCAGCGTTATTCCCAAGAATGAAAGAACAAGTCTAGGTGTTTGTCAAAAGATGAATGGATAAAATAAATGTTGTAAATAAATGTGGTAAACAGAATAGAAGACACAGAGATGAATCCATATAGATACAGTCATCTGATCCTTGATAAAGGTAACAAAAGTACATATTGGAGAAAGACAGCCTTTTTGTCAAATGGTACTGGAAAACTGATTATCCATTTGTAGAAGGATGAGACTAGATCCATATGTCTAATCCTGCACAAAAGTAAATTCAAAATGAAGCAAAGAGCTAGGAATTAGACCAGAAATTCTGCAACTCCTAGAAGAAAAATATAGGATCAACACTCCAATATATAGACACAGACAATAAATTCCTCACAGAACCCCTGAAGCTTGGAAAATAATACCAATAAGCAGTAATTGGAATGGCATCAAACTAAAAATATTCTCCACAGTAAATGATGTGATTAAGAATGTGAAGTATCTACAGAATGAGGGACAATTTTTGCTAGCTTCTTCTCTGATAGAGAATCAACACCTAAAATATATAAAGAACTCTTTATATATTACCACAAAGAAAGCTAATCAATATATGGGCAAATTAACTTCAAAGACACTTCTCAAAAGAAGAAATTCACAAGGCCAACTTTTGTGAAATAATATTCAACATCTTTAGAAATTAGGAAAATACAAATCAAAACTATACTGAAATTTTATCTCACACCAGTTAAAAAGGTAATCATCAAGAATATGAATAACCAATACTGGTAAGGATGTGGGAGAAAAGTAATATTAATATACTGTTGGTGGTATTGTAAGTTAGTACCATTGAATATGCTAATCAGTATGGAGTTTCCTCAAATGACTAAGAATAGAATCACCATATGACCCAACTTTACCAGTCTTCGGCATTCACCCAAAAGAATTAAAGTCATCATTGTATAGAGATACCTGCATACCTACATTTCTGACAGTGAAAATCATCTTTTTCATCTTCTGTTTGATTGTGGTGAATACTTCATGGCTTTCAGAAACAATGTTCTTGAACTCCTTAAACTTCTCTGTGTATAGGGTAGGCTGCTTCATCAGCTGCTTCATTTGCTTACCCCTTGGGGGATATTCTGCCTCTTTCAGGAGAAAGTGCTTCATCAACTGGTGTGGCTTCTCTGCCTTGTTTAGCACCTCCTGGGCCTACTGGAGCTTAGTATCCACCAATTAATGCTGCAGGTCCATGTGTTTAAAGATATTGAACACATGCTTCCCACACAGCTCATGTGTTCACTCAACTGTTTGAGCCTCTCATAACCTCCATGTTATCTTGGCACAACCATGACTTTCACTTATTGTGCTGCCTCATTTGCATCTGAATGTCTTTCATCATCACCTAAAAGTGTGAAGTCACCTCCATGCACTTTTCATTTCCTTCTGGATCCACTGCATGCCTTATTCTTTGATAGAGTGACTCTATTGCTGCGGTTGGTAGCACAAGATCCTCAGGCTGACCAAGGATCAAAAGAGTCTATTGTTCTTTGCACAGGTGGCCCTTCTACATGAGCTGTCCCTACTTTTCTGTAGGAACTTCATTTGCTTCTTTGAATTGCAGTACTCCTCCAGCAGTTCAGAGCTGTAGCTTCTCTTCTGGGGCACTCAGCATGCTCAATGTCTGCATCAGCAATCTGATCTCCTTCCCCAGACTCTTGGCTTGCTTCTTCTCCTGTGGTCTTTGGTTGTCTTGGTCTCTGACCTTGTCATTCACCTAGATCTCTTTTGTGCCTGGAACCCCTTGGAGGTGTCTTTATCACCATTGACTAACAACATCTCTACCTCAGGCTCTCTAGTTCTCACTGTATAAGTCTTGAGCTGTGCATCTTTGAGTTCAGTGGGCTCAGCCTGTGTCTCATCCACACCTGGGCATGCCTTGTTTGTTGTCCACACAGTATGTACTCAGCATGTCTTCCATCTGGTGGCTCAGCTCCCTAGAGACATCATAGAGGGCCCCAGACTAAACCCTTTTGTCTTGAGCCTTTTTGTCTTCGAAGGAGCCTGACTGGTGAAATTATCAACTCCTCTCCCAGGGACCAACTGGTTAGGCTGCCCTTGGGTTCCCTTTGGTCCTGATTCTACTTGTCCCTTGTTGCTTTTTGGGTTGGACTGTTTGGGATTCACATTCTTTTTTTTCCCTTTTTTCTTCATTGTGATTTTCAGTGCTAGGCTAGGAGAAGATCCTTACCACAAGTGTCCCACAATTTTTACCATTCTATATTTTCATCAGAAGTCTTAAATAACTGCTGCCAGCAGAGGTTGAAATTCTTTACACAAGGGACCTCCTTCTACACAACTGAGCCCAGTGGTCTTTACCAGCCTCTGGTTTCTCTAATTGACTGATTTGGTTCTATAGTTATCTAATATCTTCTTTATACAATTTGCCTTCTCTTCTTTGAGGCTAAGTAAATCTCATTGAACTTCTATCTCACAAATTTTAGACTATTGGATGTGTTGATTTCACTGCTATTGGTCAACATTTAGTAGTTTCCATCTGCAATCCTGAAATGTCTTAGGACAAAAACACTAGCAGACTTTTTTGTGCATTTTTTGATTCCAGGACTCTTAAAAGATCAAACTGAGGAATTATTGGTAGACCATCTTTCTCAAGACCCTCATGCTAAAGATGGTGGTGTAAAACATGATGAGTTTGGTAGGGAAGAGTTTGAGAGACTTAGCCAAAGTCACACAATCTTTGCTGGAACACAGTTCTAAATTGCAAACCATTTTCACAGCACCAAGTTCCACCCCTAATGTTGCTCCTCAGCTCATCCCTGCGACTTATGCCATCAGTTTCTCTCCAGAAGTTCTCCTTCAAGAGAATATTTTAGTTCATGCCAATTCACCTTTCCACCTGACTCAGAAATGCCATTAATTGGTACCTTCATTCAAGTTTTTCCTACTCTATGGGTCGAGTTCTAAGTGGTTAACTTAACCAGATTCTCTACCACAAAAGACCAGAGCATACTTAACTTGGTCTTTGACTTGCATCTTCTAAGTACTAATTGTAAATGTAGTCCCAGCCAATGAAGCAGCAAAGAGGAAAGTGTCATTTGGGGGGTTTTGTTTGTTTGTTTTTTAATTTTTATTTGATAAACATGCTCTTACAATTAAGAGGGGTTCATCGTCAAACAATCAAGAACAAAGTGTAATGACAGAGCAAGTCAATACCGGAAAGTGTCATTTTGAAGTGTCTAGCACTCAGGCTCATCTGAGATATTTCCAAGGGACAGGAAACTGGATGCTAGTTTACAGGGCTAGGCTAAGAATCAAGGGTACAAGAACAATTATTAATCCCCCAATCCTCTTGATCATCCCCTCCAAGAAAAGAAAAAACAAAGAAACAAAAGATGGTCAAGGAAGCATCCTTGTATAGCATCTCAAACCCAGGATGAAGATATTGGGTGACACAGGGCATGGATTGAGACTTGAAAACAAGCTGTTGTGACTTCACTGAAAGAATTTCCTCATTGGGAGTGGGGGATAGAAGATAGTTAGCTTTGGAGAAATAAAAAAAAAAACCTGTAAGCTGGCTTCCATGCCACAGACATTCAACTGTTTTAGGAGCTGCTTAACTTGTTAACTTCCAGGGTAAGATCATCATATCTTCTTAGCATGAGGTGTACACTTAAATATTCATCTGACCAGACATTTGGGAAGTATAAAATTTGGCACTAAAGTGCAAATGTAGGCTAGCTTCAAAGGCCATAGACAATCACTATAATCAGATCTATGTGGGAAGGCACTGGGGCATGTGTTAGAAGGTTAGTAGAACTGATTTGGAAATTGCAACTCACAGTAATAAAAAGAGAAAAAAGTTCAGAGGGCATTGTAAAGATATGGAGTAGGTGTGCAAAGACTGGCTTAAATAAAGTTTGTCTACTGAAAGTGGCCCAAAGTTGGGGCAGTGTAGCTACAGGGTCAAGGAGGTGTTGTTCCTGCTTTCATATCCAGGAGAGCAAGAGAGTTCTTTAAGGTAAACCCAGAAAACAATTTTCTGGCAACACAATGTCATTCTGAAACATCTGTTAAGACAATGTGTAGAGTTTGTTCAGTTACTTTACAGTTCGTAACATGCTATCTCACAGATTTCTCCAATGGAAATAAAATAAGGTTTAAGTTCCAGGACCGCAGATCCACTTTTTATACTGACTGATGAGGTGAACATGTGTCAGTCTCTACATCTCTTCCTGTCTCAGTGTCTCCATCTGTACAATGGGAGAAGGTTGATGAACTTTCTACCTCTGACCTGTCATGTATGATTTTCTGTGGAAAATACAGCATTATCCATGATACATAAGATTTATAGGATGGGACAAATTTAGGTACTGTGGTATCCAATTCCTGATATTGCTAGAAGGTACTTCTAACTACTGTTCTCTATAGCTCTTTCCAGTGACTGGTTGGAAATTTCTTAAGCCATCGGATGTCCATGATTGGGTCAGCAAAGCTGTCTTCTTCTTTGACATTATTCCCAGAAATTCTATAGGGTTTATAGCAGAATTTCAGTAACCGTTTTAGCCAGAAGTAAACATTGGTTGAATACTTTGTGTCTAAATTTTACATAACCATATTATTCATTCATATTAATTAATCTACATTTTTTCTGCACAAAACACAGTTTATATCATAACAGTTCAAAGTTTTAGGCACCTGCTCACAGACAGAGGGAAGAGAAGTGAATTTATCACTCCACTTTTCCCAGAGAATAAGGAAGAGAATGTAAATGAGTTGAAATTTGAAGAAAACAATAAAGGGATTTTCTGTATAAGATGAGAAAAGAGAAGTGGTTTAGGAGATTCAAAAGTCAATAGCTAGAAAGATCAAGTTAGTAGGGACAGTGGCAAATGACATCCAGTCAATCTCATCTATCCATAGGCTACATTAATATGTGTGCAAAACCTAATACAATGAAAGTGGTAATCTTGCATTCCTTTCTTGGAATAAATTCCATTTAGCAATGTGCATTCAGTTATGAGATTAATATATTTAATCTTTTTCTTCTTATGAAAATGATGATAGCTCATAGTAGATAATTTGAATGTACGTGAAAGGATAAAGGAGATAATAAACGTGGTCACTGATATACTGCTGTTAAAGTTCTATGTGTTTCCCTATCATTTCTTTTATTCTGTGCATATACATGTATGTGTGTATTTGTGTTAGGTAAAACTTGACATTTTGAAACATATCCTGCATCTTAGAATAAGAGTCACTCTGACTCACCTTCCCTTAAAACCCAAACAATACTCCATCACCATACAAAGGAACCCCAAACTACATGCTACCATTATAAGAAAGGAAACTGTTATCTGGACCTGAAATCCTGAAAATATGTAGTTTATTATGAAGGTGACACCAAACACCCTTCCCTGACATTCCCCTAGCAATAGCCTAATCCCCCCTTTCTCTCACTCCATTATTTCTACACAAGGCTGGGCATTACTCCACAGATTGTCCCAAGTAAACCTGTTTTACTGTTGGGCTGCTTCTCCTATCTATTTCCTTCATTGGCTTCTTTGTTTACAATTTGTATGTGTGTGTTCCAAAAACTTGAAGTCATAGAGAATATTGCAAAGACTTGAGGTCACAGAGAACATTGACTATTTTGCAATGACTTATACTAACCTTTTCATATAATATATACTGAGCAAGTCCCCGTGTCAACATTTGTCAATAACATGATTTAAATAGCTTTGTAGTGTGCCTGTATTTAACTATTCCACTACTATTCAGCATTTAGTTTATTTAGGATTTCCCCTCTTTATTTCCTTCATTCAATTCTTTCATTTCATAATGGTGCTAAAACCCTGGACTGGTGTTTGTATTTCCCACTGGGTGGCCCCTCTGGGTCTTCCCTTGACCTCGACCTGGTCTCTCTTTATTTCCCTGTCTTTCCACTACCTCTTCCTCTGGTGGCTCCAATAAGAATCATTCGCATTGCAGGACTTTTCATCCACCACCAATAATCATCTTTTGGGTGACTGACCCACTCTTACTCTTCAGGATTCCTGGGATCCCCACGATGTTTTCTTTGTCCATGGATACTGTTCCTCTGACATATCCCAGCACTGGTTGAGAGAAACCCCCACCATCACTGGGGATGCCCATCAATTGCATGATATTCCATCAGTCATTCCTGGAACAACCTTAGAGAAACCAAATGCTTATGGGGATACCCCTTGGCCCTTGGTTTGACTTTTCTCTCTGCCAGAGTCCTTGTGGGCCCTCCTCAATCCAGCTTGTCTAGCATGGGTCAGACCCCACCAAAGTCTCCATAAGACACCCCTTCTTTGGGTGCCTTTCCAAACATATCCAGACCCTAAGTATCCAAGACACAGTCAAATCTGAATGACTGGTGTTCTTTTATAAAACTGCCTGGCCCTGAAACAGGCTGGACAATAACAGTCACTCACCTAAAAATGGCACATTTATATGATTTCCAAATTCTCAGAGATCTTGAAAACTCTCCACAGCAATGGCAAATGGTCAGAGGTTCCCTTTATCTAGGCTCAGCTCCAGGCCTGGTACCTCTACTCCAGACCTTCTCTCTACCAAAACTGCTGAACTTTTCACATTCTTCTCCTCAAAGAAAAATTCCTGAAGTCATCCCCCTCTTGGGACCACTCTGTCCTTGGGGATCTTGCTTTCTTTCTATTTCACTAAATCCTGGTACTTTGAACCTTCTCTCCATGGATTTCATTCCTTGAATTTGCGAGGCAACCCACTTATGTATGCTGCCTATTACATTAACAGCATTCACCTGGGACCTATAGAAGGGCAAACAATACAGATAACTGAGTTCTAATTTCTCTTCTCTGTGTTCTTTTTTAGTGGACAAACTGTCTTTAAACACTGGGTACCTGTGATCCAGTAAAGTGACTAGCAAAAATTACTGGACTTAAGATACAGGTGACAGGCTTTCTGATCAGGTAGGGCTGCTCTCTTTTTACATAGGCATTGAGAATGTCAATCCTGACTTGGTTCAGTTTCTCTTCTATAGGAGAAAGTTGATGCATGAGACAGAGGAAGATTTGAGACAACTGAAGGCAGCAGACTTTAGCAATTCCCCAGTGCTCCATGTCCTGAGCAACCCTCAAAGGTACCAAATATCATCCACTATCTGTCTGTTTCTGATTGTCTTGGCCTGATTGTGGAGGTGACCCTCACCCAATGAATCTTGGATCTTGAGATGAAGTATTAGTCTGACCTGAGCACTTTGGGAAAGAGCAGACCTATTAATCCCCAGAGAATGAGTGAATCAGTCTCTCCCTCTTCAAAAATGCTTCTACCTTAAGTATGTTCCTGATATCTACCTCTTAGAAAAAGAGAGAGGGTCAGTGAGAGAGAGAGAGAGAGAATATTATTTAGTTTCTCTTCTGGTTGTCATTGCTCTGACACTTGTGTGTGTGTGTGTGTGTGTGTGTGTGTGGGCTGGGGTTCAAACCCGCACTCTTGTGCATGCCAGGCAAGCACCCTAACCACCAAGCTACCACTCCAGCCCCTGGTATCTACCTCTTAAACAGGGACCCATTATGACACATTCTCAATATAAAGCTCCCCTAGATATAAAATTGGACTGCCTTCTCTAAACTCTCACAAGGAACCTTTTCTTCTGTACTCCCCTCATCTGACCAGAAAAACCTTAGATGTTCTGTCTCAGAGTAAACTACCCCCTCATCTCTCCTAATTCAGGAACTCAAATTATTTATTTTATCTAGTAGGACTATCATCCAGAGAACTAACAGGTGTGCCTCCCACTTCAAGTTGAGAAGTATAATATGAAATCATGGTTCTGTAATTATGAGGACTCAAACGGACAAAAGGGACATGTATGACAAATTTTAAAGGCAAAGATAGCAAGCAAATGTTCTCATTTAAATAGGTATCAAGAAGTTAGTATCCTCCAATCTGAATGAGACCCGTTTCTTCCCTCCAAAAGTTGACTAATTAATGACAGGCAAAGTATCAACAGACAAGAATGTAGTAAAGGCATGTAAAGGTGTCATGGTCTTCCCAAAGTAACAAGTCACACAATAAAGGTGGATAATTCAGAGGCTTTCACCTTTTTGTGGCTGCCCATGAAGAAGGAAAGATGTCATGACCACACTGGAAGGCAACACTTAAATGCAGAGGTCATGTAAGTAGGGGCAGGAACTGTTGAAAACTAGAGGCTCCATAACAGGGCATAAGCCCCTAGCCAAAGAAATGGTTTCCTTTGCTCTTTTCTCTTTCATTTTTTATGTTTTTTTTTAATTCAGAGAGGAGCCTTGGCCTCAAAAATTAATACTAGTGGGGGCTGGACAGTTGGCTCAGCTGTAGAGTGCTTGACCTGGCATGTGCAAGGACCTGGGTTTGAACCTCAGCACCAAATACACAGCTAAGTGTCAGAAAATAAAAATATTTGTAAAAAAGAATAAAATTTATTTTCTTTCTCTCTCACTCAATAGAAAAACAGTAAGGGGTAGCCTAATAATAGTTTAGGAAATGGAACTACCTGATAATTTTCTGTATCCACACCTGGCCTGATTACCAGCTGTGGGAATAGAAAAATGATCTCCAAAGGAAAACATAACACCACACCTTTAAAGAGACTGGTTTTACAAAAGAGAGAAAGAAAAAGAAAATGGTCAAAATCACCCAATGTGTGAGTTTTTGCCTCCTATGCTAAAAATGGGAGCTTTCTCTACTTAGTAGCTGCCTATTAGTCATATAAGATGTAAACTTCTGGAGCAAGTGCCTACATTGTTTTGAGACCAGAGGGGAAAAGTGTCACTTTTAAATCCAACTTGCTTTGGGATATAAAAGACTGTTTACTCTTTCTTGTAACATTCCCACATAGAGCCAGGCAATTCCCTCACTGACATGCTTTCTGAGCATGGAATCATCATTGATATCTGAGTTTCAAAAAGAAATATTGGGGACCTGGACTACAGGCCTTGGATTAGCTAGCCTAATCTCTACCTGGACACAATCCCCATTAGATAGATTTGGGTCAAGCCAGTTTATCTGATTTACAGGCTGGAGCCACCCCTCCAGATTGATGAGAGAGTGAGATTGGGATTGGGTCACCCCCATTAAAACTCTTTTTGTTTCCAGGTGAAATACAATTCTTCCAAAATATCATGAGGTTCACTTCTCTTCTGTGTGCTCATTTTCCTGAGAATTTTATGAGTTCCCACATTCTTTCAATATCTGGGTAGACTGTCATATAATTCAAAAGTGCATTCTGGTATGATAAAGATGCTCTGTGTGATCCTTTACTAGAGTAATTATCACTGAGTCATTTTTAACATATGACTCATTGTTTTTGTGGTGAATTCATGCTTGATCCTGTGTGGTTAAATTAATATTTCTTTCCAATCAGCCTTGTTTTATCTAACCATAGAAGTTCTTTTTTTTTTCAACATTCTATCAGTTCTTCCTTCTGTCTTTATTCAGGGGTCAATTATTCAAGGAAAAGCTCTATAATTTTTCCTGTTGTTTATAATGTATATTTGTGCACACCAATGTATTGTGTGTTGTATCTATTTGTTTTGTGTCTATGTATTACTTATATGGTACCAAAATTGGCAAATAGATAAATGAGGGCTTACAGAATGAATTAGTTTAAAAAAGGAATGGATCCCAATGACTTTTAGTTTACATGACTTAAAATCTTTAAGATAAAGTTCAATTTAAATGAGTTAAACACATAAGAGTCAAGATGTCTTTAAAATTACTAACCTGCAGGGCTGGAGCGGTGGCTCGGTAGTTACAGCACTTCGGCACTTGCCCATAATGCACAAGTACACCGGATCAAACCCCAGCACCCATGTACACAACTAAATGTCAGAGCAATGAAAGCCATGTGAAAAACTCAATAAAAATTGATTCTCTCTCTCTCTCACACACATTGTTCTTCTCTCTTTAAAAAAAAGTTTTAAAAAAATTACTAACCCACACGCTTTTTCTAGTTGGTCAGGCAATCAATAAAGTATTTATTTCTATAAAATCAATATATATATATATATATAATCATTATATGCATATCTAATAGTTTTATAAAAATAATAAATAGAAAACATTTCTATAAAAATTTGAAGTGTAACAGCCATTGCTTCTGGGATTTTTCCTAAAAAAAAGATGGTTTATACTGTTAACTACACCTGTCTGATATCTTGGTTTTTGTGGGTAAACTAAAATTAACAGTTAAAAATGAGTAAATTAGATTTAACATAAATGGCATTAATGTTTAAGTTGGTTATCAACACAGTCAGTAAAAGTTATTCAAGGACTTTAATATCCTAATTCTCTAGAAACAAGCACTCCTTAAATCATTGATCTGCTCTCACCTACAGATTTTTGGGAAGGAAATAAGGAGAGTCTGATTTATATTAAGAGCTCTCTTAGCCTTTCTGCTTGATTCATGTCTCAGATGTAATATATTATGTTAACTGATATTCTGATAGACTCAGGAAATAATATATGAGATCTTTGTAGAATGCTACTTTTAAAGAGGCAAAGATCAGCTTCATAAAGAAAATATTTTAGCATATGTCAAGAGTACAGCCTCACCTAAGTTAAGGCTCTGCCTCTCAGTCTTCTTCATGTCAGGATCATCACAAAATAGGCTAGAAGCAAGCCTATCTAACATTGTATTTAAATATAGATTTTTTTTGCTGTTAAGATTAGTGTGATGTCAAAATAAACAGGGGATATAATACAAAGCTTAATTAAAATTTTGGCTAAATTGTAAAGCATATTAGGTTTGTAAAAGAGTTTTACAAAAGTAAAACTTGTATGTAATTGAGATAATAACTCTATGGGCCTTTGTAGAGGCTAAAGAGATATTAAAGATACATTAGTGTTCATTTTGTATTTTCCTAGTAAATCTTTATAACTGTTGCCTAACAATATTTTGCATAAATACTGTTTTTACAGAAAAACTGTAAAATAACTCATCTACATGACAGATGGGATATAATGCTGACTTCCCATACAAATGTTAACCAAAATTAAATGTAAGTGGTTACTATAAAGGTATAGATAATTAAGTTATAACACATTACTTCTACTTTAACCCTGATGAAACTGTCCTGCTGGATGTTTAAAACCAAAACTCAGAGACCAAAGTTAAGGAAGTAAAAGGCATAATGAAAAGCTGCCAATATTTTGGCCTTGGCCTTTAGGGTCAGCCAGGACTCAGAGAACCATGGACTCTCTCTATGAGCCTTGTACCGCCAATGAATCACATGATCTCCTGATCAGGGGGATAGTGAGGACCCTAGAGAATAGCAAGACAATTCATACACATTCTGCAGATAGGAAAGGGAAATATCCCTGATGCTTCCAAGGAAAGCCACATATGAACAGCAAGACTCTGAACCATCCTGGCAGATGGCGACACTGACAGAGGAAGGCTAAAGGAGACAGGAGGCTTCTCTTATTCTCCCAAGAATGACCTACTGGGGAATCTCAGTCAACACTAAGAACCGATAGGAAAAAGGTCAATTTTGACCAACTTGGTCTTTAAATAGCTGACAGGAGAATATAACCAAAATTCAGTAATACATGGATATTAATAAAAGGACACTTTTTAAATGTAACTCAAAATGTACACAAGTAAATAAAAATGGGAGGTTGTAAATAAAGGGTTACAGAAAACACTACCAGAGTCACAAGATAGTTCTAAGTTACTTTGAGACCTACAAATTTCCCTAACCTCCTATACAGGTAAACTCAACCTGTTTTTCACTGGTATGATTGTTTAGTTCTAATATTTATCCCTTAGATCAATCTAAAAGATGTAATACGGCATGTAAAAGCCCTGACTTTACCAAGAGAGTCCTAAGTGACAAAGATAAAAGGATCCTTCTTGCTAGCACAGGCAATACCAATGAAAAGCTATATTACAGAAAGAAGGGGACACCTGTGCCATAATAAAAAAAAAAAGTGTTTCTAACAACCCTGCTGATGTTTCTAAAGCCCACTCACAAAAAATTTTGTCAGACCACACCCTAAGCTCTAATAATTGACTATCTTCATGGTCTTCAAAGCCTGGCTGATAACCCTGATTGTTTTTGGGCTAATGGCTTGCACAAAATAATGTTTTGCAGAATTGTTTATTGTTGTCCTAGCATGATCCCTACCTTATGACCTTATGTACATCTTGTTGGGTCATCTGTCAGCCACCATCAGGACCTCTGGACTGCCCTGATGCACAAGATGCCTAGAGTTCATTAAGCTCCAAAAGATCATGGAAATATGACCCTCCTTGGAGCTGCTTCCAAACTTCTACTGAGGCCCCTCTATATAGATTTTACAGGGTTTTCCTAATTGCCACAGCCAAGGCCCACCATCAGCTTGAAGAAGCCAGCATGGTCATAATCCCTTTTCACTGACAGCAGTCAAGTAACTCTTACAAGGGGAAATTGATGGAGGAAATAGATTATCTATAGGCAGGTAGAAATGGGGATCTCAGAAAATGGGATCCTAGCACCAAAAATTAAAGGCCTTGGCTAAAATCTTTTTCTGTTTTTAGCTGTCTGAATGGAAGATCTCACTCATGCTTGTATGCTCAACTCCAATACTTGGCAAGGGTTCCTAATCTAATTCAATGCCTCCATTCATTTTAATTCACACCATAGCTCCCCACACTCTTCTGTCTCCATTATCCTCTTATACTGACCAGAAGCTTTTCCTTCATCTCAAACAACTACGCCAGTGCTCCTCCCTAAAATGTCAACCACAGTGTGGGATACTTCCAAGCCCACTATGGCCACCCACCACACTCATGTTAAAATTTCCCTACAAGAACCTGCCTCCAACTAAAACAAAGAGTCTCCTATCACTTCTTGGGCTTCTTCAACTATAATCAGGGAATCTTTTTCCTACATGGAAACAACACAAGAGTTTACCCACTAACTGAAGAGGAACTTGCCTAGCCCATTTTCTCTTACCAACTTATTGGCCTTGCCATTGGGCCTTCCCTGTTTTGGCTCTTCACTTTCTTTTTACAGAGAGGCACTACTGATTTTAAAGTCCAGAACATCCTCCTGATGAGCTCCATTAGAACTACTCAATACCATAGCCTATAGGAATCCTCAACCATACCCTCTCTTTAGTGGTAAATAGTTTAAAATACAAAAACAAACCTTCTCTAATTACCCTTTTCTTATCAAACAAAAAGAAAAATCCAGGAATGATAAGAACTTGACATAGGCAACATCATTTTGAAACATATCCTGCATCTTAGAATAAGAGTCACTTCAAGATCACTCTGACTCACCTACTCTTAAACCCTACACAATACTCCATCACCCTGCAATGGGACCCCAAACAACACTCTACCATCATAAGAAAGAAAATTGTTATCTAGAATGGAAATCCTGAAAACACCTAGT
>PVKS010044849.1:0-14113 GCA_004027875.1 Aplodontia rufa | reverse complement strand
AAAAAAAAGAAAATAATTGCTAAAGAAAAACATTTTTTTTCATTTTTGGATGCTAGGAAAAGTGAACTAAATGAAGCTATTTATAAACAGGTTTAATGCAGGAGTTCAGAATCATAGGGAGTGAGGAAAGAAAACATAGAGTTTAGAAATTAAAAAGAATATTTGAGGGGCTGGAGCAGTGACTCTGTAGTTATGGAGCCTCCCCAGCATGCGCAAGTACACAAGTTCAAAGCCCAGCACCACGTACACAGCGACGTCTCGGAGCAATGAAAGCCACATGAAAAACTAAATAAAAATTGTTTATCTTTCTCTCTCTCTCCTCCTCCCTCTCTCTTAAGAAAAATAAGAATATATGAGAAACTGGAAGAAATTCCTAAATGTAGGAGAGCTAAGACTGTTGAGGTGGTTGAGGCTAGAGTTAAACAGAGATCACATCTTAGAACTCCTTGTAAATTTTTAATCTATATCTTTTATTTTACACACTTTCTCCAGTACTTAGTTTCTACATGTATTACTTTGAATTTATTCTATTTTTTTTTAGTACTTTTTAAGACACAGTATCCCAATATATTGCCTTGGCTGGCCCTGAATTCCTAGACTCAAGGGATCCTCTTGCCTCAAGCTCTGCAGGTGTGCACCACCACATGGGTTTATTTGTTATTTCTCACTGCATCAGATTTAGAAAGATATTTGATAATTTGAAGGTTCTTTTCTACATAAATTTTCAAGTTTATTGGCATAAAATTTTCATATCATACTCCTTTGATTCTTGGAATACCTGTATCCTAATATCCTTCACATTTGAATCTTGGTAACATGTACTGCTTCTCCTTTTCCTTGATCAGGCTGTGATAGTTATTTTCTAGTTCAGTCACATTGGTTTTCATCTTTATTGTACCCTTCCTATTACATTCATTAAATTTAATTAGCTATTTATTTTTTCTCTTTCAAGATAACTTATTACAATACCACACTGTTTTTGTTACTGAAGCCATGTAGTATAATTTTAGGTCTGGAATTGTGATACCTCCTGCTTCCTCTTTCTTGCTTAGTAACATTTTGGCTATTCTGGGTCTTCTGTTATTCCATATGAATTTAAGAATAGATATTTCTATATCCCTGAAGAATGTCATTGGTATTTTGATGGAGAGTGCATTGAATCTGCATAGGGCTTTAGGTAGAAAGGCCATTTTGATTGTATTGAGTCTGCAAAACCAAGAACATGGAATTTTTGTCCATCTATTCAGGTCTTCTGCAATTTATTTTTTTAATGTTCGATAGAATTTTCTATTTCTACCTAGCTCCCTAGCACGTTTATAGATTGGATTATTTGTGGTTTTGGTGTTCAGTTTTGATCTTCAATCCTACTTGATACCAGTACCATGATGTTTTTGTTACTACAGCTCTATAGTATAGTTTTAGATCTGGTATAGAAAAACCAGCTGTTTCATTTTTCTCGCTTAGTAATATTTTGTCTATTCTGGTTTTCTTATTGTTCCCAATTAATTTGATAATTGCTTTTTCTATATCTGTAAAGAATGACATTGGTATCTCAATGGGAATTGCACTGAATCTATATAGAGCTTTTGGCACAATGGCCATTTTTATTATATTCTGCCTAACCAAGAGCAAAGAGCATGGAACAGCTTTCCATCTTCTCAGTCATCTTGGATTTCATTCTTCAATGGCTGATAATTTTTGTTGTAGAGGTCTTTGACTTCCTTTGTTAGATTAATTACCAAGTAATTTTTTCTTTTAGAGTATATTGTCAATAGACCTTTTTTTCCAATTTCTTCTTCTGCCCTAATAATGTTGGTGTAAATCTGTTTATAAGTTCAAGCAGTTTTCTGGTGGAGTTTTTTGGATCTTCCAGATAAAGGATCATAACATCAGCAAAAAGGGAGATTTTGACTTCCTCTCTTCCTATTATTATCCCTTTGATTTATTCCTCTTGCCTTATTGTTCCTGCTAAGATCTCAAGAAATATATTGAATAAAAGTGGTGAGAGCGGACAGCCTTGTCTTGTCCTCGAGTGTAGTGGAAATGCTTTCAGCTTTTCTCCATTTAATATTATAATAGCCAAGAGTTTAGGATATATAGCCTTTACATAGTTTAAATAGATTCCTTTGATCCCTATCTTCTCTAGAATTTTGAGCATAAAAGGATGCTGGATTTCACAAAGGCGTTTTCTGCATCAATTTAGATGATCATATGTTTTTTGTTCTTAATTCTGTTTAAGTGATGAATTACATTAATTGTTTTGCATATGTTGAACCAGCCCTGCATACCTGGGATGAAGTCCACTTGATCATGATGTATTATCTTCTTGATATGCTTTTGAATATGATTTGTTAGAACTTTATTAAGGATTTTTGTGTCCAGGTTCACCAGGGTTATTGGTCTGTAGTTTTCTTTTTTTGATGTGTCCTTGTTGAGTTTTGGTATCAGAGTTATGGTTGGTCCATCAATATTGTTTGGGAGAGTTCCTTCCTTTTCAATTTCTTGGAATAGCTTAATAAGGAGAGGTGTTAGCTCCTCTTTAAAAGTGTGGTAAACTCAGCATGGAAGCCATCAGGTCCTGGGCTTTTCTTTTTTGGTAGACTTTTAATTGCTGTATCCATATCCGTGCTTGTTACTGGGCTGTTTAGGAACTCAATATCAACCTGTGTCAATTTAGGGACGTTGTATGTGTCTAGAAATTTGTCCATGTCTTTTATATTTAATTTAGAGCAGTAAAGTTTTTCAAAATATGATCTTATAATTTGTTGTATTTCCATAGGGTCAGTGGTGATTGCTTCCTTTTCATTGGTAATTTTATTGATTTGCTTCATTTCTCTCCTTCTTTTAGTGAAATTGGCTAAGGGTCTACCTTATGTTTTTTTCAAAGTACCAGCTCTTTGTTTCATCAATTCTTTTTATTGTTTTTATGTTCTCAATTTCATTGATTTCAGCTCTGATCTTGATTATTTCCTGTCTTCTACTGACTTTGGGGATAGATTGTTCTTCCTTTTCAAGAGCTTTGAGATGGAGCATAAGCTTCTTTTTTTGGGATCTCCCTTCATTTTTAATGTGGGCATTTAGTGCTATAAATTTTTCCCTTAAGAATGCTTTCATGCTGTCCCAGAGGTTTCAATATGTTGTATCTTCATTTTCATTCTCTTCTAAGAATTTTTGGATTTCTGCTCTCATGTCTTCTTGGATCCATTCTTCATTTAGTAGGGTATTATTCAATCTCCATAAATATGTGTGTTTTCTGTTACGATTTTTGCTGTTGATTGCTAGGGTCATGGTGTTATAGTCCGATAGGATAGGAATAATATCTTCTTTTATATATTTGCTGAGATTTCCTTTGTGAACCAGAATATGATCTATTTTGGAGAAGGATCCATGTGCTGCTGAGAAGAAGGTGTATACTGCTGATTTGGGGTGGAATATTCTATATGTGTCTGTTAAGTCCATTTGACTTATGGAGTTGTTTAGGCTGGAGATTTCTTTATTGATTTTTTATTTTGATGATCTGTCTATTGGTGACAGAGGATTACTGATGTCTCCTAGTATTATTGTGTTGAGGTCCACAAGTGTTTTTATGTCAAGAAGTAATTTATTCACATAGTTGGGGGCACTATTATTCGGGGAGTAAATATTTACTATGGTTATATCTTCCTGTTATAGGCCACTAAGTAGTGGCCTTCTTTATCCCTGCTTTGTTGGATGTAAGTATTGCAACATTGGCTTGCTTTCTTGGGCCTTAATCATGGTAAATTTTTTTTCATCCTTTCACCCTTAATCTGTGGATGTCATTGACTGTTTGGTGGGACTATTGTAAGCAGCATATTGTTGGATTTAGTTTTTTGATCCAGTCTGTTAGTCTGTGTCTTTTGAGTGATGCATTTAGACCTTTCACATTTGGAAGTGTGTATGTGGTTCATAGTTATTGGATATTATTAGCAAGTTCTGCACTGTCTTGGTTGGGTATTGATAGGATGCACTTTTATTGAATTTCCTCTGTTTGTGGGTTTTGCTTATTGATTACTTGTTCTTCTGTCTGGAGCATATCTTTAACATATCCTTGAGAATTCTTTGTAAGGCTGGTTTTCTGTTCACAAATGCTGCCAGTTTGATCTTATTATGAAAAGTTCTTATTTCCCCATCAAATTTGAAGCTGAGTTTTGCCAGGTATAGTATTCTTGGCTGCATATTGTGGTCATTCAGGCATTGAAAGATTTCTTTCCATGACCTTGCCTCCAGAGTCTGGGTTGAAAAGTCAGAGGTAATTCATATTGGTTTGCCTCTGAATGTGATTTGGTGTTTCTCCCTTGCTGCTTATTTTAATACCCTTTCCTTGATATCCTTGCTGTACATTTTGAATATGGTGTGTCTTGGTGAGTTTCTCATTTGATTAGGCCTATGGGGTGTCCTGTAAGGTTCCCAGATGAGCATATCTGATTCGATTTTTCTTTGAGAAAAGTTTTCTTTCACAATTTCCTTGAGGATGTTCTTCATACCATTTGTTTGTATTTCAATTTCTTCTTGTATCTCAGTTTCTCTTAAATTGATTCTTCTCATTTCATACTAGACATTTTTAAATTTCTGATCATGTTCTTTTAGTTGTTTATCTTTTTTTTTCATCAGTGCACTCAAGCTTGCTCAGCCTGTCCTCATTGAAGTGCTTTCTTCAACAGCCGAGGTTCTATTTTCTATAGAAGTTAGTCTATTATTAAATTCTTCCATGGTTCCTCTCATGTCATTGACTGCAGATTTTAGCTCTGTTCCTTCCTTTTTGAGCATGTCTATTTCTTTAATGATAGAGTTTCTCAACTCTTAAGTTTTCTCATTTATTCCCTTCATTAACTCTTCTTTTAATTCATTATTCCTTTTCGTTATCAGATCAGTGATAATTTGTCGTAGATTTTCCTCCTGGTCCCTGGCCATGTACTCCTTGCTAGGGGAGTTGTGGGTTTGAGGTGAACCTCTTCTAGTTTGATTCCTCATCTTTGAAGAACCTCTTCTGGATTTTTGAATTGGGGATCCCTTTGTGGAAGTAAGACAAGTCCTTGGGTTCTTCTTCCTTATACATCAAGGGTTGGGTCAGATACCACCTTGCTGATTACCATTTCCTTCCAGAAAGCTGTTTCTGCTCGGAGCCTTGTTTTGTTGCAGCTTTTAAGTTAAGGGTCCAGGACTAGAAATTGGCACCTGGTGGAGTTGCTGAGCAGTCTACTATGTTGTTGAAGCTAAGCAGTAAAGGTATGTCACTGGGTGCTAGGGTCCCTGATGTGTGGGGTGGACCAGAATGGACCAATCTGTGTGCTGTGCTGGGATCTGGGATCCTTGGTGGTGGGATGGGCCAAATAGATTTGGACCCAGCAGGTGTGCATGACAACTGGGTGTTATCTGGGTGTAGGGTCCTTGGAGGTGTCCAGCTCACCTGGTGTGATGGGGACCAGAGTCCAGGGTGCACACAGGTATGTGGGGGCATCTGCTCAGGCTTCTTCTCACTCCATAAATTAAAGCAAGTTCTTGACCTGAGACTCTATCTAGTTCTTTTCCTTTGAGTCTTTGCTGTTTGATTGGGAGTTTTGTCCCATCCCTTATTTGAGTTGCAGTGTTGTTAGGTAAGTTGAGTTCAGAAGTTAAGATTTCCAACTCATCATGAGCTAATGGGAGATCATCATATGAACAACCAATGCATACAATAAACAGTATTAAATTGGATATTAAGTGCAGATTATATTACATTGTTAAACTCCACTTAAAGAGTAAATAGTAGTGTTACTGTTAGTCAGTACTTTCAGCGACACAAGTATTTAACTATCACCTATGTCAGGTTTCAAAGTATATTATAGTTATTGAGTTTGGCATTCATAGCAGTAATGTTTATACAGCCTTAATGATGGGAGGTCAAAAGGCATAAAATAATTGGAAGCCTGAAAGAGAAGAGTATGTATGTGAAATTTAGAGTTGAGGTTATATTGTCCAATTGTAAACAGAGAGAAAGTGGAGGAGGTGAAAGATTTGCTGGAGAAAGGAAAAGAAAGAGAAAGAATGAAAAAAAAACCCTGTAGGAAGAAAAGACAGATGAAGCAAAATAGAGGAAGGGTAAAAGAATTATTAATAAGATTTGGGTGATAGCATAAGGGTAGAAGCAAGCACAGGAAAATTATGCAGGTTGGCCACAATATACTTCAAATACTACATGAACAGACAAGAATCTCTCTTCTCAGCAGTCAGGACTAAGATAGACAGAAGAGACAAGAGGGAAAAAGAGAGAAGATAAAAAAAGAAAAAAACAAAAAACAAAAGAAGAGGGAAAGACAACTAAAAAACCCTCAACAAAGACAAAATGAGACAAAAACACACAAACCAAAATAAAATCATGTTTTTTATTTCCCATTTCTTCTTGTCTCCTCTCTTGATGCTTCAAGGCTCATCACATCTGAGAATATAATAATATTTGATTTATATTTTATATAAAGCATTTTCACATATATTCTCATTCTAGTAATGAGTCAAATTTAAAATGTATATGTCAGTTATCATTTTCTGTGACTACCGAAATTAAACGATATCTATATATTCTTTCTGTAATTCTATTTCCTTATTTGATTTGAGCATTTCTTTTATAAGTCCTTTGAAAAAAGTGTCATGAAATTTTCTCAGCTTTGGGACTGAAGTGGTGGCTCTGCAGTTACCAAGCTTGCCTGGCATGTGTGAGGATGCAGGTTTGTACCCCAGCACCACATACACAGTGAAGTGTCAGAGCAGTGAAGGCTGCATGAAAAACTGAGTGAAATTTATTCTCTCTTTCTTTTTCTATCTCTCTCACTGTCTCTTTCTCTTTAATCTTTTTCTCATTTTTAAGTTAAAATAAACATTATTTTGGACTTCTAAATTCAAATTTATTTTTCCATCAGAATGTTGAAAGTAGTCCTTAAATGTCTTCTATCATACATATAAGGTGGCAAAAAATAGTAATGTGTTTCTATTTCCTTTTCAGTTAACTTTTTTCCTTCTTAGCTTTGTCTTTTTTTATATGTGTAATGCTCTGAAATATGAAACCAATAGCATGGGTTGTAACTTTATTTCTGAGATAGTTTTATTGCTTTTTCTTTTTTCCCTTTTAGATTTTCAAGAATAAGTAAGACTTTAGTGGCTTTTTCATTGCTTGCATTTTACAGTTTTCCATTTCTTCCTTGGGTTAAATTGAATTTAAATTGACATATAATGTTTCTACATCTATAAATGGGTTACAGTACAATAATATGTGTTTGCAAGGGGCTACAGCAGTGGCTTGGCAGTTACAGTGCTTGTCCTGAATGTGCAAGTACACAGGTTCAAATCCCAGCCCCCATGTACACAACTGTCAGAGCAATGAAAGCCATGTGAAAAACTCAATAAAAATTGAATCTCTCCCTCTCTCTCTCTTTCCCTCTCTCTCTGTCCTCTGTTTAAAACAAAAATGTGTATGCAGTCTGTAACAATCAGATCAGGATAGTCTGTAGTTCCATTTTCTCAAACATTTGTCATTTCTCTGTGTTAGGAACTTTAAAATTTTTATTTGTCTCTTTCAGTTCTTTCAACCAAAGTTTTTAGGATAACATGAGCCCTGATATGTTGTCTTCTATTTTCCTATTGCCTTCAATGCTCCCTTCCCCCACCAAACATACGCAAATATACTCCACATGTTATTTACTTCTGGGATTCCTCTTAGATGTTTTAGAAATATTTTATTACATTAATCATGCATTTTTTAAATCAAATATCTCTTATTTTAATTTAGGGCAACTCCCCCACCTGCTCTTCCAAGTAAATACAATCACTCTTCATGTGAGCCCATTCTTTATGCCATCCATCTTTTGACTTTTTATATTTTGAAGATAAATTTTTATCTTACATGCTTTCCAATCTTTCTAAACATATTAATCACACTTATTTTAAAGCTTTATCTTCTCACACTTTACAACATTTCCCCAGGTTGTAGTTTTATTGCTGTTTGTTGCTTGCCTTTTGTATGTCATTGTTGTTTTCTCCTCATCTCTGTATCTCATAATCCCTGTCTGCCCATCTGTGGTTATAAATTGTTGAATTTCAGATCTTTTTTCTCTGATAGCAGCAGTGGTATGGGATGCATGCAAGGGGAGAGAGAGAGACAGTTAACTATTTTCTTGTGTTGTGGGTTCTGAAAGTCATAAATTGCCTTGGATGCTGTTCTGCATTACAAGTTCTACCTTCTGCCTTCTAGGGTTCAGCATAGACAGAACATTTCTGCTGTATGCTGCTTGAGAGAGAAAGAAGGAAGGAAAGTGCAGTATGTGAGTCAAACCTGGTTTGGGTTTCATTTCCAACATCTCAATATTTGTCCTTGACTTCCTTCCACTCATTTTTTTTAAGAAAGAGGGACAGTGAGAGAGAGAGAGAGAGAGAGAAAGAGAGAGAATCAATTTTTATTTCGTTTTTCATGTTTACTTCAGTGCTCCAAGACTTCCTTGCATATGTGGTTCCAGGGTTTGAACTCACGTACTCACACATGCCAGGCAAGTGCCATAACTGCTGAGCCACTACTCCAGCTCCACTCATTACTTTTGATAACTCTGAGTTTGGTATAAACTCCTAGATAACCCCCTTTCAACATCAAACGTATGTAAATTTTAAAATTGCTTTTCCATTAACAGATCTCTGTATTTTTTTTTTTTTGGCAAGAAGTCCTCTTACCCTTTAACTTCTAGTATGCTTACAGATTTTTTTAATATGTATTCTCTAATTTTAAGATTTGGAACTGAGTGCGATATAAGAATATATGCTCAGCCATCCATGCTGATTGAACTAAAGTAAAAAATGGGCAAAGTTGAGACTTGAACCTAGTTCTTTAAAACAAATACTGTTGTTCCACAATACCATGTGGTAATATGTAACGGGCATGATCAACATATAACATTACTAATCAGATGATAATTTAGTCTTCTTGTTCTCACTGAATTGATTAACTTTTATTAAATTTACCCTTAGGTATGTGATAAGAACATTTCTAAATCTCAAGGGCAAGAGATCTTTATGTAAAATCAGATTACGTATGAACTCACTGATGCCTTTAAAACTCCCTGGAGGCAGGAAGGCTAAGGCTAGCTTTGCTTTTCAATGTAAATTATAAAACCAATCAGCAAAATTCTTTTTAAACATGGACAACAAGATTTGTATTCTCTTTGTTTACTTATGTATAAGGATTGCTGAATATAAAATGACCTGCCTTTTATTTATTTGGTGACTGAATTACTACCTCCATTAGCTGAGCAGAACTCCTATATAATCAATGTTTTTTTCTTTTTAAGTACACAGAATATCTGATTCCAATATGCCATAGTTTATACTGCTATCCTCTATTGGAATTATTGATTAGGTCAAAATTCAGAACAACTTAAAAGGCTAAGCTTTCTGTTCTCATTCTTCTCCCTCTCCATATGCTGAGAGCCCAGTAAAATCACTGGATTCAAAAGCAACTATTGAGGCCCCAGGATGTGTGATATTTGGTTATTTGAGCTAATAAGACAGAGTCATGCATATTCATGTCCATTATCCCTTGCTTGAATTTGCCCACACAATCAACACTTCACAAGCCTCTTCCAGAGAACAGTTTGAGTCATTAGCTTTAATATGTACCAGGCTATCATGTTACCTTTGGCAGTCAGTGCTTCCCATTTGAAGTATGAATATGAAAATATTTTCTCCACAATTAGTACTAAGCCACCCCTAGAGATGCCATCTGTTTTCCAAAAATTTGCTTATGGTGTATGCTCTCTCCCCTCTGCTTTTTTGTGCTACATTTCTGGAAGTCAGTGACTAATAAAAATGATCTTAGAGTAATTTTTCCTACGGAGCCACTAAAGTCAAATTTCCCCTGTAATACTTACACTCAACAAAATAAAGCATCAAATCTAGATTCTTTGTGAGTTCTATTATGGTGCTTCAGGCCAAACATTAAGTCATTAAAAGTATTTTACCAAGTAGCTCCTCAGAACAGAATTAAGATGCCCTTGACAGCAATCGGCTAATCATGCCACTTTTCAGCTGTCCAGGGGAGCAATTTGCCTATTAAAAAACTTCATCATGATTTAGTTCAAGAAGATGTGTTCTGTAATTATTATTAAGATTACACAATCCTGATTTTATCTGAAACAAAAATAGAAGAAGCACCCATTAAAGTAAATCTAGCTTTGCTGAGTGTGTGACATCTAGATAGTATTCTCTGATAGTTGTCTGCTAGAAAAGCTTGCATGAGTGACAATACATTGGTCCTTTAGCCCTTGGGATGTCCAAGTCTGGCACAAGAGCCTAAGACTGCTGCTTTTGACTTGAACTCATAACGTTCTCATACTGCATCATGCCAAACACACAGTTTAATTCCACAGAAACCATGACTGGGGAAAAGACTGGGAGGCACTCATCTACATGACACATATGTAAAAATCAACATAACACATATGGTGGCAATGGGGAGAATTGTGTCCATTTTTTAAGTAGATAGGCAAGCAGGGAAGTTGATACCAATTGTTCAGTTGCTTTCTGTTTAACCAGAGAGGCAATTTAAGTGTGCAAATATTTCAGTATTTCTATACTTTATCATAATGTAAAAAAAATAATTTCTTTACTTCTCAATGGCACAAATCAACTCCCAATCTGGCCATAGAAGCACCTCATCCTTACAGGGTGACATTACACTACAATAAAACAATTCAAATATTACTAAAAACAAGAAACAGGTGTTTTTTAAAATTTGACACATTTTAAATCAAAAGCATTAAACATACTATATAGTCAAGTAAAGAATTCTTACAGTTAAAAATGATTTAATAAATTTTGACTCCTTCTTAACCAGCATAACTTTTTAATTATCAGCTTTGAAAAATAAAATCTGACACACATATCCTGATTTAATTTTTCCTTTATTATTTAATTTAGTTTTAAATTAATTTCAAAATAGATTCCCAGCCATTTGCCTTTCATCTTCTTTTTGGCTCAGCGTTAGGGGTCTCCATTACACTTTGTTTGTCTGCCCAGCTAGGTCAGGGAGCAAACCATGCTGCTTAGAACACAGTAGGGCTTCAATCAATGTGTTACAGCCTTGTGGACAAACATTAGTTTCTTTTCATTTGTTCTCCATACAGACTCATTTCTTCTCCTTTAGCATAGAAATAGAACATTAACAACGAAGAAATAAAAAGTTGTCTAAATAAATAAAAAGTTGACTAAAGGATAATTCCTTGTAGTCCATCTCCCTGCCTTGGATTCATTTTTCCCCAATAAGGAAGACTCTTTCTCTGTAGGTTCTTTTATGCCCTACTCCCCTTATCAAACAGTAACTGCTGGACTACTTTTTATTACCAGAAGATTGCTTGTCCATCAACTTGTCATTGCTAACAACGGATTCCAATACAAACTGCTTCAGGTAAAGTACATCTCTAACAACATCACAGAATATTTTTGAACAGAAAATTGTTGTAAGCTTTTAAATGATTCCATCACAAGCTAAAGCACTGAGAATGCCTTTGTGGTCAAGCTAGGTCATATCTGGTCTGTGAGGATTTGTAAAGTGGAATTGTGAAGTATTAGAACTAAGAGATAATTTAGAGGATGTTCCTCTTAAAGTAAATTGCAAGATATTAACAGGGTCTCCAGCAATTGAATGTGTTAAGAAATTTGAACACAATTTAAAAATGGAGGAAAATGCTTTGAAGAACAAATGCTAAGGGAAATGCAATGGATGGATTTGAACATGTAGTTGACAATTAGCCATAATGAATCCCCTCAGTCTTTTAAAATCATAGAAAATTGTTTGCATATACACAAGCTGACCTCCACATTTACCCAATATGCTAGCAGTGGAAGCTTGAGGTGCATATAGGAGACCAAGATTCTGTTATAACATTCCAGAGAAAGAACACCAAAGTCATTAAGATTACACAATCTTAGTCCAATTAGGTGTCCTTTATAACTTAAAAGAACAGAAATAAGCACCACCTACATTAACAATCAATATATGCAATGATATCAAGGTGAAGGGAATGATAAAGATGTTATCACCTAAAGGTAGGAGAGGGAGAAATAACCAAGTACTGCTGATTCTGTTGCCACTGTAAATCTTGGAGGCAATCAGGATGTAAATTCCCTCCTCCTCTCTTCTCTTCTTAGGATCTTCTAAAAGGTGTTCTATGCAGCACAATAGAGCCCATCAACACCCATTGTGAAAACTGAAACTAGCCTTCTCCTACCCTTAGGAGCTGTTTTAGGCTGCTGGTGGACAGGAAGCAGGTGTCATAGTTGGTGTCAGAGAAGAACTGTACCACACTACCAATCTCCTGGTGGACACAGCACCTGAAAGAACTGGGGTCTGGAAAGATGTGACTTAGAATATCCAGAGTATAAGGAGCAGTGTGGCCTATAATGCAAAAGCCTGAACTAGAGGAATTTGGGGGGACTGTTTTTAGTGCTGATTTTTCTACTGAGGAAATGTGGAAAAAGACATCTGTCATATATTAACAAAATCTCAAAAGAAATGCTTGAAGTATAGATAAAGGAAAAGGGATACTTGTTAATAACTGTGAGGCCAATTTTAACAGAAGATGTATGGATGGAATTGTGTCAGGATCTTTTATTTTTTATTTTTATTTTTGTTTTTTAAAGAGAGAGGGACATGAGAGACAGAGAGAGAGAAAGCAAGAAGCAATTTTATTTAGTTTTTCATGTGGCCTTTTTTGCTCTGAGACTTTGCTTTGTAGTGGTGCTGGGGTTTGAACTCCTCGCATACTTGTGCATGCAAGGCAAGCACCCTAACCACCACTGTGAGCCACAGAGCCACTGCTCCAGACCCATGTGTCAGGATCTTTTAAATTACATACTTCAAATGAAAACAAGCCAGTTAACATATGAAAAGGAATGTGAAATGTCTAAAGTAGGAAAGGATAAGATATAGACTTTTAATAAGGAAAATGTCTGATGAATTCAAACAATACAGCACTTGGAGGGAAAAAAAATCCCAGAAACTTAAAGAAAAACATATTTGTGTGCAAGCACGTGGAATAGACCCAGCAGATATCTAAATGTGTTAACTGAATTAGTTGCAAAATAACCTTAATTACATGCTGATGCAGAAAGACTAAAAGTAGTTTTCAAAGTTAAAATGTGATAAATTATGCAAATATAAATAAAGTTAGATAGTAATTTTAGAGAAAAGATTCATGTAATTTTTTTTTAAATATCAAGGAACATTTTTCTAATGGTAGCATAATGGACTCACATGCAGCCATTCTTATGGAACAAAAAGGGACTGGAGATGGCATTCCAGAGAAGCAAGAATTTCAAAACTGTCAAACTTGGTATAAATCTTGTCCTTCTCCCTTTTTCCTAGCCAATTTTGTCCTTCAAAGAACTTTTGGGGAAAAAATATTTGCTTATCTAAGAGAAGAACTACATATACTAGAAACATTTACTGGGAAATATGCTAAGGAGTTGCTGTATGATAGACAAGCAAGCAAACATTTGGGACTCAGATTCTTGGAACTCTGATCTTAGAGTCACCATTACTGACTGAGTGATATTGAAGAAACCCACTCACCCCTGTGGATTCCAGATTTTATTTTGCGTGGTTTGTGTCTCTATAAAATGAGAGGACTTGGGCAAGATATTCTCTAAAGTTATTAGTTCTGTGCTATGTGAAAGATATAATATAATTTTATATCAGAATTATTACACAAACTTTAATGAAATATTGAGGAAAACATTACAAAGCATTTGCTAAAACTTTGTATGTGAAACAAAAAAATCCTAGAACATTAAATTGAAGTGTCACATTTCCTTTTAAAATGTAATAGTAAGTGTTAAAATGCATTCATTGTGGGAAACAACTCTGTCAATGGCCATAGAACATACTATTTTGAATGCTTTCCGCTTTCAGTATTGAGGCCATTATGATCAATTTGGAAGAGATCTGAAAATAATAAAATTCTGACTACAAGAATAGTAATCTGAGGAACTGAAGCGGTATCTCAGCGGTTTTGGTGCTTGCCTAGAGTGCATGAGGTTCTGAGTTCAATCCCCAGCAACACAAAGGACAAAAAAAAAA
>PVKS010044848.1:0-14115 GCA_004027875.1 Aplodontia rufa | reverse complement strand
CATGTGGTGGATGGAGGGTTGAGGTTCATAAATATATGGTTCAGGCAAAGAAAACTGCAAGATTGTGCCTCATTGTATATCCTTTACTGTTAAACATACTACAAGGTCCCCCTTCTGGGCTTCTTTTTTCCCTTTAAAGTTATTGTTTTTAAAGCAGGAGGAGAGAGAGGGAGAGAGAGAGAGAGAGCTCGCAAGCAAGAGAACTTCTCCAATCCCCCTTTAAAGTTATTCTTGATGTTGGGTAACAACAAAGTATGATAACCTACACTGAGGAAGATTAATATCAGAAGTTTGGCATTCAGATAAAGGAAGGGGTATCTACAGTGCTTACCCCATTCCTAATCCTTCTCAGGGTAATACTGCTGTGGGATATGATAACTCAGAATGGTGATTAAAAAAAAGACAAGACATGATGTTCACTGCTGTTAAGTTGTGAGACAATTCATGGAGGGTATATACTGTTGTGGGCTTTGACATCAGACAGACCTTAGTTTGCCTCCTTAATTCATTAGCTATTACTTACTGGACCTTATGAAGGTTACTTCACTAACTCTAAACTGTAGCTTTTACATATGTAATTTAGAAAAATAATACCAAAGCTCAAAAGGCTGTTATATTAGAGATGATGCATACAAAATTCATTTCATGACTAATAATCAATGCATGTTATATATTACTTTGTTTTGACAAAATCATTTACACTTATGGTGAACACTTTCATAAAACGTATTGAAAAACTTCAACTGTTCTAAGATTTTGCTTGCTGAATAAATTTATTTATGTTTATACTTGCCTAGGTTTGTAGGGCTTCTACAGAAACATCTTACTCTCCTTCAATTATTCTTATATTTTGGCCAAGTATTGTTTATTTTGTTTTTTTTTTTGACAAATGCAATTCGTTTTCCAATGAGCAATACCACTCCCCAAAAGTCCTAAAAAAAGAAAAGCTTGGTATATATGCTAAAAAACTTCAGAAGTCAATATGCCTGACAATGATACCAATAGAAATGTCTTGAAACAGGTTCTCATGCTATTGTTAATTTGTCAATATCTGCTTTTAAAATTGAGATTTAAAATATGTTATGAAACATGCACAGATCTAAAATATGCTGTTCACTCTGGGTTTGTGCATGACTTTAAATTGTTGAGAACAAGAGTTTGTTGGATTGAACCAATTAAAATTTGATTTCAAGATATGACATTTTCGTAATTGTCTTAAAGTTTCAATAAAATCTTGGTATAAGGATTTTTAACAGAGCATATCATAAAAGGTATAATGCTTTCACTTATGTCAATTATTGAATCAAAAAATATAAGCTGAATAGTAAAATCACTGAATATAAAAAGAATTTCAAATTGAAAAAAATGAATACAGAAGTTTTTGTATTTGAAATAATCAGTTTGGATGTAAATATGGGTTTTTGAGGTAAACTACTTCTGGCAACTTTGTTCACTTCAAATGGATTGAGAAAATGGATAATGCTTTCTTCGAAAATATTTACTTTACAAGAGAATAATTAGTCTGTTTAATGTACAAACAAAAGAAATAAAATTTCTTCTTATCCATTGTAGCTTTGTTCTGTAAGGTTGCAAACTAAATACTAAACCACTGTTCCTAGAGACAATACAGGGATCTTTGCTGCAAAGAGTCAAATGAATAAGGTTTAAGAACTACTTTCCTAGAATTTTGCAAACATCTCTATCAATTAATCCTGATCTTAAAAGTACTCAAGTAAGGCTCCTTGTGTTTCAGCCATTAAATACTATTTTAGTTCAAGAACAAAATACTCATGTTCAATTCTGCACTGCCTACAAATACACTCATGCAGCACAGTAGTGAACAGGAGACTCCAAAGCCTTATATTAACAACTATTGAGTGAGGGATTGGTAATCAAATTGAGCAATCTTGAACATTCAGTTGGAACGCATCAAATGAAGTGAACAATAAATGTTTTATTACTTTAATCACATGGACAAGAAATTCACATTTTAGTTGGTTTATTATCATGTCTTACATTTTGAACTCTGTTCTTTAGTCTTATGTTGTCATGGCATAGCAACCATAGTAGCCAGCAGTAGGATGATGTAAATGGAAAGTAATGAGATTCCAGAAATATTCAAAATAAAGTCTTTGAAAAATATTTACCAACAAGACTTCAGAGAGTTTCTTATTTAGCTTAAGTTCCCTTTGCAGAGTAAACAGCAAATACCATGAAAAAAGATTTCAACATATTTTTGTAACCATGAAAAGGAAAGAAGTGGTATTCAATGATGTCATGTAGGAAAAAAAAAAGGAGGATAATCTGGAAAATTGCAGAAAGGATAGCAGAAGCTTATATACTCTGCAAAATCCGCAAGAGGTTTGGGAGTCCAAAACATAGCATAAGGAAGGGAAAATACTGAGAGATGAGTAATAAAAACCAGTAGCTAACATCTGTGGGTCAATGTGTCATTACCTATAACATAAATATAACATTTTTGTGGGAATTAAATGAAATAGTACAAATATATGGAATAGTGGACCACAACCTCTCCTCCCAACACATATATGTCACATGTCTAGAATGCTGAGGCATCCACCTCAACCCCGTCCCTTACCAAGCAAACTTTTCTCTAAAGAAATTGAATAACCATAGAAAAAAGATTCCTCTTACTGACCCTCCTAACATTTATGAGTACAATGACTATCAAACAAATTCCCCTAATCAAGGACATCAGCCCCATGAGGGTCCACACATCTAGAAAATCAACATTTTATTGCCTCAAATATCCAGTGTTCAACCATTAAAGTATGGCTAAAACATTTACACAAAAGATATTTGAAATTTTCCCCTGATTTTATCTGGTGACACTTCAGTAAAAGTTAAAAGTTAATTTTCATCTTAATTTTAATAGATAATTATAAAATTTTATAATCCACTTGTTATATAATTTAGAGGGTTACCCATAGTAGGTACCCACTATATCTGTGTGATACGGGAATATGGGGAAAAGGTGCACTATTCTCCCAACTTTCACCTTTCCAGTCCCCTTGGGACACTTCATGAGCCATCAAAAGACTCTTCATACAATTTTTTTAAAAATGTGGATTATCAATATCCATTGAGCTAAAAGCAAATGAAAATAAAACCAAAGCAATGAGATGATATAAAAATGGACTTTGAGCTGAACAGAAAGCAGCTCATGTTGGCCAAAGTTGAGTCAATTTGAGCATCAAAATAAAAATGACAGTAATATAATCCATCACATAAAAAATCCCCAAATCTGCATGGATGATCAAAACATACATAAATAAGGATGAGGAAGTTCTTTCTTTATTTTTTTTTTCAGGGCTGAGGACCCAACTCAGGGCCTTGTGAGTGCGAGGCAAGTGCTCTGCCACTGAGCTAAATCCCCAACCCCTGGAAGTTCTTTCTTAATAGTACAATGCTAACCAATAAAGATAGAATGATGGATTGAGAAAAATCAACATTTTACAACCTACAGAAAAAATAATTCAGCAAGAATTATCAATGGATGTTGAATGAAGTCTGATAAAGAATGCACTTTTTACAGTCTCAAAATATCCCCCACATATTGCTTATTGTTTGCAAAAAAGAAATTAAGAAATTGTACACTACTTTCATCAAATGATAAAAATTATCACTTACCCATAAAAGGCAAACAAACATCATGTTTCTTGAATGTCATACTGAGACAGACAAAAACTCAATTGCATTATATTCCAAACAAAATTCATAGTCCAATTTAACTATGAGAAATATCAGAGAAACACAAATGGAGTCCATAAAAATGAGAACTTTTTTCTTCAGAAATTCCAATTGCATGAAAGAACACCAAAGACAGATTGAACAATAGTTCTAGATTAAAGAAGACTAAAAAAAACATGATATCTAACTGCAGTTTATGGAAAGCTATCCTGTACTAGGAAACGAATGCTATTCAGGGTGCTACTGGGAAAATCGAGAAACTGGACATTTGGACGGAAGATTGCGTAAAAATATTATGCCAATGTTAAATTTCCTGAATTTGATAATTCTGTAATTAACATATAGAAGTATGTTCTTATTCTTAGTAAACATATATTGAAGCATTAAGGCATGATTTATACAATCTACACTAAAAATGATTAAGCAAAAGTGATTTTTGTGTTATATAGAGAAAATAATAAAGTGAAGTAGCAAAATATTAAAAATTGGTGAATCTAGGTAAAAGGTATATAAGAGTTATTTCTATTAATCTTATGACCTTTATGTAACTAGAAACCTCCGGTTGTGGAATTCAGGCATATGAATTTGAAAAAAAAAAAAAACAACCAAGTTTGCACTCAGGTTAAGAACTGCTACCCTAGAAACTGAAACCTACTACTAAGAAAATAAATAACATTATATTGGAAGAGTAGTAAGAAATCCTGTTAAGGAAAATATCAAAACACGAAGTAAGAATTATTTTTGCCATTTTTTGATAAGGATTTTTTTTAATTTAAAGGGAAGAAAAAAAATTTAAACAAAATAAGGGGAAAAATTCCTTCAACTCTTTTGTGTATAAATTTATCCCTTAGAATCCCTAGTTATGTTCGCTCCTTTTGTATATAATAGTATGTATATAATATTTATTTACATAGTATTTAATACTATAAATATTTACAAATATTATTTTTGTGCTATAAGCCATTTATCTAATACTCTGGGCTACACATTCTTAATTTTTTATATATAGTATCTCATTTTAATCCTACAACAATATCAATAGGTAGGTAATATTATCTTAACTGAGAGATGTTAAGCAAATTTGTGTAAGATCTCATAGCTGACAAATAGAAGATACAGGATTCAAATTCAGTGTGAGTAGAAAGCTTTTATTCCTAATCACCAAACCATATGCCTAGAGTTGTTAGAGCCCTTGAAGGGCAAAGGCACTCTACCATCTGTCTCTTTACTCCTGCTGCTCATCTCTTTTATCTCTGTCACTGCTTATTACCTCTACTGCTGCTCCCAGCTGCAGCTGCTCTTTCAGACTACTATACTTGGAGACAGCACACAAGCTTTGATATGTGAAAAAAAATTTGGCTCAAACTCCAGCACAGAAACTGATTAGCTATGATCTCTGGTCCTCAATTTTCTCATTAGTAAAATCATGGATAATAATTCTTACCCCATGGGACATGGGATAACAGAGTACTGAATCCAAAAAAGTTAGCTTTATATCAATTCCTTCTGCCTTCTTTAAAAGATTATTATTTTATTCTTCCATCTCAGAGAACATCTAATTACTCTGGATTTAAATAATGAATTAGTCACAATCCTGAGCCTAAATGTCACTAATTTTAAGATCCATGAAATTTGGAGAGATGCCATTAACTTTTGCTAGGGGAAAAAACCTAGCAAATACGTAAAGTAAGTTGAAGATAACTTTGCTTAGATTGATAAATTGTATATAAAATTAGAGTCTGGCAAATATGGTAAATTATTAAGTCATCAGTCAGTGATATCAGATACCACTTTGGAGTTAAGTACTTTCATCATTTATAACTAACTACTATCAGTATGCTTCCAGAAAGAATTCCAAGAGTTCACTTGAAGACTAAATGGGCCTAAAAATTCTTTTGGAAGTACCACAAAATATATATGCCAATTAACAAGAAGAAATTTCTAACAGAGAGCTTAGTAACATCTTCACCTACCCAGTACTTAATTTATGAAGTGTTTTGTGGATGGCGAGTTCACTACTTAGATCTTTCAAATCAATGTTATCAATTGGTAAGATTAGTATTTTGAGTTATATTTCTTGATTACTGTATAATAGTTACTCAAATGTATGTCTATTAAGATAAGAATTTTGGAACTCACCACATAACTGTGCTTTTATTCATTTTATTATAAAGTTTGTTAAATAAAATTTCAACATGTTATATAAAATATAAGTATAAAATATAAGAATATATACACATATATGCATGTATACAAACTCCTTTGTATGATTCATGGTAACTGCATGTTAGTAATTACAATGAGACTGTGCAAAGTAAGACCATAGTTCTAACACATACTAGTTTTAGTTAGCATGGCACCCTGCAAATGAGTACTGTCTGTAAGTACTAAGACAAGGAGCTGATGCCACACAATAGGATATGTGGATAAATGCACTATCAACCATAATACATTGAACATATAAAGTGCTCATCAAATATTTGTTGACTGATATAGTCAACGCTAGGCACTGATTAAAGAACTTAATTAGATTAACCTAAACCTATACCTCACACATTTTAACCAAATTAACTCAAATCATAGACATATATCTAAGACATAAAAACCTTTGCTCTTTGAAAGCTCATATTTAAAAGACAAAAGCATAACCTGAGACTGAGAGAAAATATTCACAAACCATTATCTGATGAGACAACTATCTAGAAAATATAAATAATCCTCAAATTCAATGTTAACAAAATAAACAATCCCATTTAAAATGGGCAAAAGACATATCATTTAACCAATAATATAAACAAATAGTGAATAAGCATGCAAGATGTTCAACATCATTAGCCAAGGCATAGGTGGTTACAGTTATAAAAGGGTAGCATGAGGGATTCCTGTAGTGTCACAACTGTTTAGTATCCTGACAGTGGAGTTAGTTTATATGAACCTGCAGAGAACTTCTTACCCATATCCATTTTGAATCTGAATAAGACAGGTGGATTGCATCAACTTCAATATCCAGGTTGATAGTATATTATAGTTTTGCAAAATGTTACCAAGGAAAAAAGGTAAAATGTAAAAGGAATCTGTGTAATTTTGCAAGTGCATATGTATATACAATTATTTCAAGTGGGAACTGTACATTTTATTTTTTTATTCATTCAAGATAGCCTTAAGTTTAAGAGGGAATCATTGGCATACAATCATGAACAAATGCATAATGACATAGCAAGCCAAGGCTGAGGCCATTCCATGGTCTCCCCCTTTGGGTTCCCCCCAGTCCCATGTTTCCTCCTACTTTACCCCGGTGTTAACTGGGCTTCTCATGGAAGTCAAAGTTTCCCCACAGGGTTGATACCCCCATACTCCCTCCATCTACCTGCCTTGATATCCCTCCTATTCCCA
Organism: Aplodontia rufa; assembly: GCA_004027875.1. Classification (NCBI taxonomy): domain Eukaryota; kingdom Metazoa; phylum Chordata; class Mammalia; order Rodentia; family Aplodontiidae; genus Aplodontia; species Aplodontia rufa. Next base: position 7,011 of record PVKS010044848.1, on the reverse strand, counting down.
CCCTCCCGTCCCCCACTTCATCCCCCATCGTCATAGGCAAAGGTTCCCTTTGCTCCTGCAAAAATTCACCCATCTTGAGGTTATTATTAGCTTCGCCGACTTTCAGTCTGTTTCTGATTGTATTCTAGCTTCCACATATGAGAGAAAACATTTGGCCCTTGAGTCTCTGAGTTTGGGATATTTCACTAAGTATAATTTTTTCCATCTCCATCCATTTGGCTGCAAATGCCATGATGCTGTTCTAATAGAGGAGTAGAATTCCATTGTATATATGTATTACAGTTTTTGAATCCACTTGTTCAGTGAGGGGCATATGGGTTGATTCCATAGTCTAGCTATAGTAAACTGAGCTGCAAAAACATTGATGAAGCTGTATCTCTGTAATATGCTGATTCTAACTTTTGGGAAAATACTAAGGGGAACTGTACATTTTTAAATGGATGAATTTTATGGTATGTAACTGATACTTTAATAAAATTGTTTTTCAAAAAGAATTAGAAACTTTAATGAATGCTCTATAAGGAGTAACCAAGGACACAGCATGTCTGGTGTGATTTAACAATACTGCAGCTATTTTAGATTTTAGGAAATTTAGCTAATTGTTAAAAAACTTTAACTTATGAATCATCTCTGACTTCGCTGAATTTGCTATGTAGATAAAAAGAAGACACGATCAAGGAATACAAGTACTTAACAATATCAATCCTAAAACGATGCTTAATTATTATCAATAATTAGGTTGAAATATAAATTAAAAAGCATTTTTTCATAAAGCATTTTTTTGTCCATTATATGGTCTATAAAAAAGATAATCTAGGGCTGGGGACATAGCTCAGTGGTAAAGCATTTATCTACCATGCATGAGGCCTTGGCTTCAATTACCAGCAACACACACATACACACACACACACACAAGCAATGTAAATGCAAAATACGATAGAAAATTTGTATAACTGCTCATTTAAAAAGTACATAAACTAGTGTAAATTAATTTAGAGTGCTTCAAATATTATCTCATGTGAAAATAATGATTTTATTTATTAACATTTAAAATAAGTTCTATTTCAATCTATATTCTTGTATATCCTTGTTTCTATTAAAATAACAGCAGCAATATTAATAGTAATACTTTTATTACACATCATCCAAATTCTTAACAGAAGAGCCAATTAAAAAATCTAAATGAAAATACTTAGGTCTTTTGGTTTTCTTTAATTTCTAGTTTTATTATGCTGAAATTAGAGAACACACTCTCTAACATCTGCTTTAGAAAAAATTATAGAGGTTGAGGTTTTCTTGGAACTGCTACAGTACGGGGTGAATTTAAAGCTATAATTATGCCATAATTTGACCCAAAGTATTTCAAACAAGGTTATGAGCTTCTGTTTGCTATAAAATAGGGGAAAAAACTCCTATCTATTTTGCAGGGTTACTATGACTCTTCACTAAGTTTATGTATATAAAAGCACTTTTTAATTGATAAAGCAGTGTGTACCTCCTATTTCAATTTCTTTCTGTTGAACGCTGATCTTGAATGTAATTTTCTCATTAAAAAAAGAATTACAGTCAGTCTAAACATGTATATTGTAACAGCATGAATGAACTTCTACCTAGAAAGCGGCACAAATTAAAATTAATTGCCAGCAACTTTACCAGTTACTCATTTATAAGAACAATGGTAGTTTTCTGTACTATTTACTTGTAGTAGATGGCTACCTTTCTAAAAGAGGTGGTATATTTGAGTATATGAATTTTTTTCAAAAGATTAGTCTTTCTACAAAAGAATAAGATGAAAATTATTTTATTAATAGTTGTATATCTAATATAAAACCATTATAAAATATAAGCAGCTTTAATCAAAACATTTACATGTAACATGCTAAACAACAAATAAAGTATTGTACACATAAGAAAAGGTAACTGTACTAATGCTTTTAAATTAATTTGATGGCATTTAAATGGTCATGCTATGAAGACAACTATGTGTAATGAAGAATGATTTATATATGCAACTTAGGATATAAAATCTAATACTGGAAAATGAAAAGAGAAGAGGCTGGAGATCTCAAACAAGCACTCTCATTAAATACTTTTGTTTGAGGCAAACCAGTTCCATAGAGGCCTTCTGAGCAAACAATGTTATACCATTTATACCATGATTGACAGACATATTAATAGCCTAATTTAAATACTCATTATAAATAGTTTATTCAATGTCTCTTAGGCATCCAAATAGTGAAATTTGTAAATAAATGTTCTACCTCACATAAAGATCTAGAATATGTCAACAGGGTAATCTCTAAAACACAATTTCTATTAAGTTTTAAAGAAAGGAAATTCATTTACATCTCCCCAATATTTTCAAGTAGGAAGCAATCATTTTATTTTTGGTTACTTTATGTATTAAAAATATTAAGGTGGTTATCATGTGATATTATTCAATGGCATACAAATGTGAGAGAGTCTGTGAGAAAATATTTTCTGAGACATTTAGAATCAAATTGGCAACTCATTTACTTCTTTACTTTCAAAAGTGCAGACCACCAAAGTAGTTTAGATTAGAGTGGGTAAAGAAATTTTAAAAAGAAAAGAAAAAAACCTGATAACCAATCACACTCCTAAAATTTAAAGGCAACAATTGCAGAGGAATGAAAGAAGGGTAAATCCACAAGGAGGTCTTTCTAAGGAGAAAAGGGAAATAGCTAAGTACTAAGAGGTCACAAGGTACATTCAACACATAAAAAAACTCCACTCATTAAATTTAAAGATCTGGTTTTGCAAGAGCAGTTTTTCTTACTAAAAGGCATACCATTTATTGGACTTTTTTTAATTCGAAAAGATTTACAATATATGTTTGTTTTCTGAAGGTTTTCTCCCATTTTTAAATGTCATTCTATAATGCGTTACCAAGATTGTGTTTAAGGAAATGTAAAAATTAAGATTTATTATTTAAATCTAACCAGAAATCTTAGAATTTTCGGCTTAATTCATTAACTGGTTTTGAAAGAAATATTCTATTACCTGTGTTAACTTGTAGATAAATTCATCATAAGTCTCAGCAGCAATACCATTAATTATATTGCTTCTTACTTAACTGCACTATCATTCACTGAGCACAACTGTAACCATCAGCAGTAATGATAGAATATTCCAACCCACCTCCTAGTGCACATCAAGCATTCATGCTAACTCCAATAGCTACTCCTATGAACACTGTGGAATTAAAAAAAAACAAATACTCTTATACAAAAAAACAAGAAATTAAAATAAATATTGGGGTAGCCTGAAATAGCAGGAAAGTCAGAAACGTGATAAACATTTAATTATGAAAAAAGACCAACAGAAAACACGGATTTGATTCAGACTCCTTCCTTGGCTAGATGTGAGAACTAGGCAAATCATTTAAATTTTAAAGTCACTGTTTCCTCACCAGTAAAACAAAGATTTTGAACTTGATCATCTCCAAAGTCTCTTAGCAATAAAATTATATGGTTAAAGAGTAATTAGGCTAGAAAAAGAAATAAAAGATACACAAATTGAAAAGAAAGATATAAACTCTTTTTACAGATGATTTGATCTTCTTGTATGTGGAAAACAATAAAGATTCTGAAAATAAAAACCCTTAGCACTAATACATGAATTCAGTAAAGTAGCAGAAGGCAAAATCAACACACAAAATCAGTTGTATTTATATGCACCAACAATGAACAATTTGAAAAGGAAATTAAGAAAACAATTCCACTTACAATAGTGACAAAAGGATTACAAGACTTATGAATTAATTTAACCAAGCAGATGAAAGACTTCTACATTTAGTATTAATGATTTTGATGCATTATCATGAGCCAGTCAGCCAACAGCCTCAGTTTCTAAGTTTGCATCAAGATGAAGAAAACTTAAATGGTTATACATGAATGCATGACGTCATAAATCTGTATAATTTCAAGGCACTGTGATCAAAGAAAGGAGGACTCTCTTGATAATTCAATGTTTTCATATTTATATATTGTGAAATGAAGAAAATATTTTTAATCTAGCCAAAGCATAGTAAACACACAAAAGTGATCTTCACTAAACTGAACATATATAAAAATTATGATGAATATTCTAGCTAATCTAGAAGTTATGACCACAAAATATCTGTGGATTGGAGCACTTAAACCATAGTATTTTCTCAAGCATCTATTTAAAATTGTGCAGGCATCTAACGGCCCCAACACTGTATTCATTAAGGGACTGTAATCTACTATAAATTAATTATGTTAACCTGATAATGGAGCCCCAATTTAAAGGACAAATTTACAATTTGAGAATTGCAATATTCAGGTTGGTGGTAAACACATGGGGTTTAAGAGATGAACTTAAATAATATTTTACAAACAGATAACGATTCACAGTATCTTTCAAACATGGAACAAGCACAAGCAATTTTACATTGGGTCACAGCCAAATGAGTGTCATACGCACTCTGAAGTCTGTATCTTTCATTTCCAATAAGCTTATATGATTTACTGGCAAAAGGTGTGTTTGTGAAGTGATGTGCACCCCCGTTATGCAGGAAAAAGGTGGTGCTTGCCACGTAATGACACTTGACATCCAAAATACATTTCTTTTTCTTCTTCTTCTTTTTTATTGTCTTGGGGAATGAATCCAGGGCCTCAAATATGCTAGCAAAGAGTCCTTCCATGAGCTTTGACCCCAGTCTTCTCCTATTTTATTCTGAAACTGTCTTCCTAAATTGCCCAGGTTGGCCTTGATCTTGCAATTTTTCTGTCTCAGTTTCTGAAGTAGCTGAGATTATAGGCACACACCACCATAACTGGACAAAATAAATTTCTAAGCTAAACCTCTCCCAACACAAAGGTTGCCACTGACCCACTTCTATCCATGTTTATTCATAGACCCTTCCTAACCCCCTTCTGCCTCAAAAGCCATCTTTGCTCATATTATTTTGACTCAATTTCAACCATATAAAAAGAGCAGTGATTAAGAAACAATCTCCAGCACAGATAGGTTCTGCTCACCTAGACCCTAAAACATCAAATATTCCTCAAAGTATCCCAAGAAAAATATGAAATCAGCATCTTTAGATAATCCGTATAAAAAGACAATAAATTTTTTCAAGAGAGATAATGCTAGCACAAGTTTATTTCTTCACAATCTGAAATTTTTTCTTGTCAGACTGCATTTCTCTTGGACATACATTTGCTAAGCTATTGTTACCTATTAACTCCCCAAAGCTATCAGCCAGGGTATCTATATTTGGCAGTGGGACCCTATGAACCTTGTTTCTGGAACAAAGGTCCTTGTGCAATCCTTTCCATCTCCATTTTGAATTGGACTTCATGACTCATTTCTAACAAATGCCATATGGCAATAACGATAAAATATCACTTCTGAGATTAGGTTATAAAAGATCAGTGTTCTGTCTTGGATGCTCTCCCTTGAATTGCTTATCCTATAGGAAGCCAGCTGCCATATTTTGAATTAGCCCTATGAAGAAATTTATTAAGTGGGGAACTTAAGACTTGCCAACAACACATAAATGCACTTGGAAGTATAGCCTCCTTCACCTCAGTAGAAGTCTTCAGATGAGATCATAACTCCCAACTACTGCTTGATGAAACCTCAAGAAAGAACCTGAGCCAAAGCAGTCTGTTAAGCTGTGCCCTAATTCTTGACCCACAGAAACTGAGCTAATACATATTTATTGTTTTAAGCTGGAGAAAATAGTGTCATAATTTGTTACTCAGCAATATACAATAAAGTATCTCATCAGACAAACTGTCAGGTTAACAAGACAAAAATGAAATTTCATGAATCAACCTATAAAATATAATAAACTTATTTATTCTTTATTCAGAAATCTGATATATTTATAAACCATTTTTATCGGGGAGGGCGATTTGTTATCTTAGCAACATGGTGCTCAAACTCCAAACATTAAAAGAAGAGGAAGAAACGCTAAATTGGAAAACAAATTGGCTTCATTGGCAGTAAAAGGTCATGATTAATTGACCTAATTGATCTTGGGAGAATCCTTCAAAGTAAAAATTACACTTGTAAAACAAGTAGACTCTATTAAAATTAAGGCATACAGAACCTAAAAATAAAACGAAAAAAAGTTAAATGACAGTGAACTGGGACTCATTCGTGTAATTTTGTCCAATAAATAATATTTATTAAGGTCCTACCACGTGAGAGATTAGAGAGCTCAGTCGCAAAGCAAGAAAAATGACAAGACGAATTAGGAGTTTAACAATGTTTTATAACCAAAATTTGCTTGTAGGAACTGTGAATCTATCGCGACCCCCGTGTTTGCACTCATATTAATCGAAAGTAGTGAAGAACCAAAAACTGTGGCTGGACACCCAAAGAACACGCTAACTACCTAAAGAGGCAACACCTGGGCTCGAAGAAAGTAACCCTTACTGTTTCTCTGCTTTCTTTCGGAAAGACGCGGGGTCACAAACTGGGGTCCCAAGCTGGCAGACCCCGGTGGCCTAGAAACAGCAGGAACGCCCATTCCCGCCTCACGACACTGACTCTTCATTTTAATAAGCCATCAGCGCTGTCACTCAAGATGCATTACACTGTCATTGGTCCTAAACTCTGAGTGGTCGGCCAGTTTCTGCCAAGTGGCAAGCACTGGCTGTCTTTATTTCCGTGAAGAAACACGAAGGTTAACAGGCAAAAGAGATAAGAGATCTGCACTATCTAGGCAGACGCGTACCTGAGCGACCTGCGATCTCCACCGCCGCCGCGACGAATCGGCCTCTGGGCGGGGGCTTTTAGGCAAAAAGAAAACGGCTCAGCCGGGAACTGGTGCCCAGGCCATGGAGAAGCCTGTTCAAACTTTACTTGTTCACCCCGGTGAAGATGACGGTGGCGAGACTGCCAGAAACAGCACTAGACCCCTGTGAACTTCACCGGACCTCAAGCTGCAGGAGCCAGAGCTGCCGACTGTCCGAGTTTTGACGTTTCCTATTGTTGCCGGAAGTGACGTTCGGG
>PVKS010044847.1:0-14115 GCA_004027875.1 Aplodontia rufa | reverse complement strand
CAGTGTAGTAGTGTTCCTCTTTTCCCACAGCCCCTCCAGCATCTGTCGTTGTTTGTATTCTTCATTTTTGCCACTCTAACAGGAGTGAGGTGGTATCTCATTGAAGTTTTGATTTGCATTTCCCTTATAGCTAATGATGTAGAGCATTTTCTCATATATTTATGGGCTTTCTGGACTTCCACTGGAGAGAAGTTCCTTTCGAGTTCTTTAGCCCATTTATTGATTGGATTATTTGTGAGTTTGGACTTTAGTTTCTTTAGTTCCCCGTATATTCTGGATATTAGCCCTCTGTCCAAGGTGTAGCAGGCAAAGGTTTTCTCCCATTCTGTAGGTTCTCTCTTGATGCTCTTGACTAGATCTTTGTGCAGAAACTTTTTAGTTTAATTGCATCCCATTCATTTATTCTTGATTTTACAGCTTGAGCCATAGGAGTTTTGTTAAGGAAGTAGCTGCCGACTCCTATATGCTGTAGGGTTGACCCTACTTCTTTTTCTAGTAAGTTTAAAGTTGTAGGCTTAATATCCAGGTCTTTGATCCATTTTGATTTAATTTTTGTACAGGGCAAAAGGATCCAGCTTTAGTTGTCTACATATGGGTGTCCAGTTTGTCCAACACCATTTGCTGAACAGGCTATCTTTCTTCCACACTATACTTTTGCCCCCTTTATCAAATATCAAATAGTTAAATTTATTTCCCAGCCCTGTTTATTTTGAGATGGGGTCTCACTAAATTGTCCATGCTGGCCTCAAACTTGTGATCCTCCTGGCTTAGCCTCCCAAGTAGTTGGGATATAGGTGTTTGTGTTGCACCTAGCTTAATTTAGTATTTTTTAGTGTTCCTTTTTTTTAAATATAGTTTTCTATTGGTTTATTAGTTACAGCTTCATGCTTGTTTTCCAGTGGTTGCCCTAGAGTTTATATACACTTTAAAATTGTATACTATGCCACATAGAATGTAAAGAACTTTTAACTGTATACTTCTATCTCATCCTTTATTATTGTCATCCATTTTACTTCTACATGTGATAAATTCCACAATATACTTAACATCTTTTTTTTTTTGAGAGAGAGAAAGAGGAGGGAGAGAAAGAAAGAATCAAACTTTGGTTTTTCATCTGGCCTTTGTTTCTCTGACCCTTAGTTGTGTATGTGGTGCTGGGGTTTGAACCTGGGTCCTGGCACATGCCAGTCAAGTGCTCCAACTGCTGAGCCACCATTCCAGCCCTGATATTTATCTTTTGAAGAAGGGTCTTTTATAATTAAAAATGCTCATTTACATTTTCTAAAGATTTATTAATAGTTTTCTGTTTTATTGTTAATTTCTTCTTACTCAGATGAATTAATATGCATTTGATGACATTTGTTCACTTTAAGAAAAATAGGTGGCAGTGCAGTGGTGCACACCTATAATCCCAATGGCTCAGGAGGCTGAGGCAGGAGGACCACAAGTTCAAGGCCAGCCTCAGCAACTTAGTGAGGACCTGAGTAACAACAAAACCTTGTCTCAAAAAACAAGAAGGGGTGGGGATGTGGTTCAGTGGTTACGCTCCACTAGGTTCAATCCCCAGTCCATTCCCCCAGATTTTTTTCTTTCTCTGTTTTTATGTGGTGTTGTGGATGGAACCAGGGCCTTAAGCATGCTAGGCAAGTGTCATGTCACTGAAGCTACACCCTCAGTCCTTGGTTACATTTATATATTATGGCACTTAAGGTGCATTTCATTTGTTTACAAACCAATAGCATACTAGATGGTGGGTTTCTATGCGAGCAGGTTCAGTTTATTTTTATAACGCTAGCATTCCGAAAATGTCCAGTATAAAAAAGACATATATGAAGTAAGTAACATCAAAAATACATCTTTCATTTCAATAAATGTCCTTTCAGTCTATGGTGTAAGATATTAGATTTTATAAGAAAAAACGGATTCGAAAGCACTAGCCTGGGTGGTTACACTGTGTCATTAGTTTTCTAAGGATGTGACCAAGGACTGAAAACACAAAGCTTCAGAGCAACATTGCAAAACTAACTTTTTACACAAACCCTCAAGACTGACTAGTACAATTCTCAAGGGCCTCAACGCTAGAAGCTCCCAGGTCCACAAAAGAACCTGAGAATGAGCTTAAGTGAGGTTCAGGAGTGGCAGAGCTGTGTGGTGTCCTAGAAGACAAAGGGTAATATTTCAGGGTGCAGGGTGCAGTGGGCAGGGTCTACAAAGGACCAACATTAAATAAACCAAGAATTCTAAGGCGTCCTTTGGATTTCATGATAAGGAAGCTGGTTAGGGCAGGTGGTGGCAATGGCTGAAGTGAGACAGTGGTCTCCAGAAGAAGTGTCCGGTGAGGAAGAGGAAACACCGCAAGGGACGGACTCGAGGGTGGAGGGCCCTCCCGCTCGCCTTCACACCTGTCCTGGAAGTCAGCGCTGCTCCTCCCTGACATCGGGGGTCAGGTCCGCGCTGCGCTACTCACCCCTGCGGTCCTCTCGGCCCAAGCACCGAGTTGGTGCCGGGAGATCCTCCGTCGCCAGAGAGCGCTTTCGAGGCCCGCGGGGAACCCGCTCCCTCGGCTCCGCTCCAGCGCCCAGGCGACCCTCCGGGGTACCCTTGGCCACAACCTCCGGAGCCTCCAACTTCCGGGGCGGGACGGCTCTCGCGCGGTGCCGCGGCCGGGTCGCACCCGCTGCGCTCCCCGGGTTCCGGTTCCGAAGCCCCGCGGCTCCGCCCGGCGGTTGTTGCGGGCGCGGCGTCGGCGCGGACCCGCCGCTCTGCGCAGCCGGGCGTCCTGGAGGCGGCGGCGGGTGGCGCGGAACCTGCGCGGGGCGAGGCCGCCCGCACACCCGCTATGCTGCGCTGGCTGCGGGGCTTCGTGCTGCCCGCCGCGGCCTGCCAGAGCGAGGACGATTACTTCCGCTACCAGGTGCTCTTCGAGGACCTGGACCACGACGGGGACGGCGTGGTGGACATCACCGAACTCAAGGAGGGGCTGAGAAACTGGAACTCCGCGTTTGACCCGAACTCGGAGAAGGTGAGCGACGAAGAGGAAGTGGCTCCGGAGTCTGCGGAGACTTTGGGCGAGGAGATGCCCGACGTGCCGCCCTTTCCAGAGCGTCTTTCAAAGGCCCCGGGACTGCGGGCGGGCTTCCCCGGTGCGCTGCGGCGCGCAGAATAACGCGCTGTGAAACAGTTTCCCACCCTGCTCCACAGTGACACAGTGACAAAAGCCTTCCGGCTTTTTTTTTTTTTTTTTTTGAGATCAGGAGTATGTGGCGACTCATTGAACTTTACTGAACCTGCACAGAACTTTTCGGGCATCGTGAGTGCATAAGTGAAGGACTGTCTCTTTTTCAGCCAGGGGCAAGTGCTTCAGTTCTTCTCAGACAGGCACAGTGGGTGCCCTAGGGCTGCTCTCTTTTTTTCTAATTAAGAAATTTAGTTGTTGAACAATCAAAAATGCTTCCAAGGAAACTATATATATATATATATATTCTGAAAATCAGATTTACCCCCTAGAGTCCTCCCTAATTTCCCACCCTTATCCATCCCCTCTCCTCTTCCCCCCTCTTTCTCAGTACATCTCTCTGAATGCCTTAGGTTGTGTGTCACTGCACCTTTGCTGAGGTTGACCACCTTTCACACTGGCCAGGGTCTAGCTCCAGCCTCCACAGATGAGTGAAGACCTTCGACCCTTGGTTCTCTAGGTTATGCCGACTTCACTCAGCATGATTTCTTCCATTGCTATCCATTTACCTTCAAAGGCTGCAATATCATTGTTTCTAATTGCTGAGAACTCCATGGTGTATATGCACCACAGTTTTTGGATCCATTCATCCAGTGAGAGGCATCTGGGTTGTTTCCATAGTTTAGCTATTGTAAATTGGAGCTGCTTTTTTTTTCTGACATCCACATTAAAGATCTAAGGGGAGTCAGACCTTGATCAATGGGTTTACACTTCAGCAGATTGTTTTAGTATGTTGCCTAAAATAGAAATGTCTTCTCTAGGCTGGGTTGACTTGATTATTTAACAACTATTTAGGTGGAAATTTCAGAATATCAAGTGAAAAAAATTTATTTCTCCTCCATTAATACTAAACAGCCTTCAGATGTAGCTATTCATTTTAGCTTTCTCTCAGTGAGGTATTTTGTTTTCTTTTTTTAGAAGTCCAAACCATCTAGACCCCTATTTATTTAGTTTTGGGGTCAGACTCAGGAAGAAGATTTGTCTTCATTTCAAAGGTGAGGAGGGTCAGAGCATATCATCTCTCGTGTTTGAAACCATCATCTATCCCCCGTTTTCGAATCAGATTCATTGGTCAGGTCCTTTCCTGTATTTTAATAGAAAACTTAAGATCACAAGCAAGAAGCAAGTTCTTAAAAGAATTTTGTTAACATTACATATTGTTCTTTTACTTTGATATTTATCTTTTGGGAATAAATATGTGGAGTTTTGTAATTAGTTTAATATTCATTTTGTGCTAATTATATTTTTTTTCAATTTTGTGGTAAAATACACATAACATGAAATTTACCGTCTTGACCATTTTTTTTAGAGAGAGAGAGAGAGGGAGAATCAATTTTATTTAGTTTTTCATCTGGTTTTGTTGCTCCAACACTTAGCTGTGTATGTGATGTTGGGGTTCGAACCTGGGTCCTTGTGCATGCCAGGCAAGCACCATAACCACTGAGCCAACGCTCCAGCCCCTATCTTGACCATTTTTAAGTATGTAGTGTAGTGCTATTAAGTAATTCACGTTGTTGTGAAACTGTCACCACCATCCAGTTCTAGAACTCTTTTTAATCTTACAAAACTCTAACTCTATATCCATTAAACAATAACTCTTCATTCTTCCCTCACTCAAATCTGGCAACCATCATTCTACTTTCTGTCTCTATAGTTTTGACTACTCTTAAATATCACATATAAGTGGAATCACACAATGTTTGTCTTTCTGTGACTGGCTAATTTCACTTAGTATATTGTCTTCAAGGTTTGTTGTAGCGTGTGTGAGAACTTCATTTTTAAGGATTAATAATATTCCATTGTATGTATATACCAAATTTTACCTATTCATTTGCTGATGGACACTTGGGTAATTTTATGTTTTGGTTATTGTGACTCATACTGATGTGAAAATAGTTCTATAAATATCTTTGTCAGATCCCACTTTTCATGCTTTCAGATATATGCCCAGAAGTGTAGTTGCTGGATCAATAGTAATTCTGCATCTAATTTTTTTGAGGAATTGCCAAAAAATTTCCCATAGTAGTTATACCACATTACGTTTCCACCAGTGGTGCAAAAGTGTTTCAATTTCACACACTTGCTGAAATTATTTTTTTTTTTACTAGTAGCCACACAGATGGGTGTGAGGTGGTATTTAATTGTATTTTTGGTGTGCATTTCCTTATGGTTAATGGTGTTGAGTTTCTTTTAATGTGCTGACTAGTTATTTGCTTATGTTTGAATTAGGTTATATGATACTTTGTTGTTGATTTTTTATAGTTTGACACATAATACTATATATATTTAAATAAATATCAGTATGGCTACTATAGTTATTTATTGTGGCTCAGACTGCTGTGAACATAGGTATATAAATATCTCTTTGAGATCCTGCTTTTATTTCTTTCAGGTGTTTGCCCATAAGTGGAATTGCTGGATCAACAGTAATTTCTAAAAAAATTGTTGTCCTATGTCATGTAGTTTTACCCTGTTTTCTACTATAGTTTAATATCTTTGAGTCTTATGGTTAAACCTTTAATTTATTTTGAGTTGATTTTTGTACATGATGTGAATGAGATAGGTTCCAATTTCATGTAAATACTCAGTTTTTCCAGTTTCTTTTTTTAATTGAAGAGTTGAGTTGTTGTACAATCATAAATGCATATGAAGTAGCAATATGATATGCATTTGATCCTAGTCTAGAATCACCCCCACATCGTCCACACCTCAGTATATTGATTTTTCTATGTTTCCCCAAGAACAGATATAAAAGTCCAAAAAATATGATTATGAATTATATATATGATTATGAAATATATATATGATTATATATGATTATGAATTTTCCAGAATTAAATGGTTGAATAAGTATTATTTGCTTCTGGGAGAGGGGGTAAAGAATATGCTACTCTGTTGCTTTTCTCCCTAGATCCCTCCCTCTCCCCTACCTGTGCCTCTCTCCTCTCCACCCCCTACATATCTATGGTTCCCCTAGATTAGGTGTTGCTATACCTTTGGTGGGTCTAGAACAAGAGCTTCCAATTTCATTTATTGAAGAGACTATCCTTTTCCTATTATGCATTCTTGGCACTTTTGTTGAAAATAAATTGACGTACATGTATGAGTTCATTTCTGGGCTCTGCATTCTGGTCCATTGGTTGATGCATTTATGTAATGTAGTCATATGCTGCATTAATTACTATAGCTCTATAGTGTAGTTTGAAACTTGGTGTGATACCTTCAGCTTTGCTCCTTTTTTGCTTATGACCACCTTTGCTATTTATGTATGTGCATGTGTGTATTCCATATGAATTTTGGGATTGTACATTTCTATAAGAAATAACACTGGAATTTTGATAGGTATGGCTTTAAATCTGTAGAACACTTTGGGTAATATGAACATTTTAACAATTTTAATTTTTCCAATCCATGAACACAGGTTATCTTTTCATTTGTGTCTTTTTAAATTTCCTTAATCTGTGTTTTATAGTTTTTACCCCCTGGATAAAAGATCTATTTCTAAGTATTATAATTTTTGATAGCTATTACAAATTAAATTATTCCCTTGATTTTCTTTTAGGAGAGTTCCTTGTTACTGTATAGAAGTGCTACTGATTTTCTTGTATTGAGTTTATACCCTACAATTTGTTTTGGGTGGTGTCTTTAGGGTTTTCTATTGAACTGGCCTTGTTATCTATGAATAAGGGACAATTTAATTTCTTTTTTAATTGAATGACTTTTCAAAATTTAAACATGTTTATTTAAAAATAAGCTCATTATAGGTTAACATACTTCTCATGAAAAATACGTATCATTTGAGAAGCAAAATAATGTAGTGAGAAATGACATTAAATTTTAATATTTGCAAATCTCTTAAATGCCTGGCTTAATAGAAGACAAGTGGAATTTGTTTGTTTTCCACCAGTATGTCTCAGTGCCACATGTTCTTTAGGTGTTGAAAACCACTCCAATGTAGTCTCATGAGGGAATGAGGATAAAAAGTCAAATAATGTGTTAGTACTATTAAAAAATAGTTTTGATCTTCAGTGCTGCTGAAAGGGTCTTAAGGATCTAGCAGTCCCCAGAGTACACTTTGAGAACAGCTGGTTTAGGGTAATAGTTTACTTTTATTTATTTGTTTATTAATTTCTTTATTTTTAAAATTTTATTGAGAAGTTGTGTTGTTGTATAATCATAGATGCATATATAGTAACAATATGATACGCCCCTGATCCTAGTCCAGAATCACCTCCATATCAACTACACTCCAGTCTCTTGACTCTTCTCTATTTCCTCCAATAACATATATAAATGTATATATGTGTATATGTATGTATATGTGTGTATATATATATGTATGATTGTGCATTTACCAGAATTAAATGATTAGCTTCTTGGAGGAGTAAAGAGTAAGCTACATTGTTGATTCCCCCCTACATCCCTCCCTGTCATCCCTCTTTCCTCCTTCTCCACTCCCTACCACCTCTTCCCCCCAAATATCTATGGTTCGTCAACATTATGTATTACTTCCACTTTGGTGAATCTAGTACATGAGCTTGACCTTTCACTCAAGCCTAGGTTTTGCTACAGCCTCCACAAATGGGGGAAAAATTTTGACCCTTCAGTTTCAGGATTTTGCTAACTTTGCTCAGCATGATTTCTTCCATTGGCATCCATTTACCTTTAAAGGCTGTAATATCATTGTCTCTAATAGTGGAGTAGAATTCCATAGTATGTGTATATTTATGTATATATCACAGATTTTGGATCCTTTCATCCAGTGATGGACATTGGGATTGATTCCATAATTTAGCTATTATAAATTGATCTGCTGTGAACGTTGATTTTGCTGTGTCATTATAATGTGCTGTTTTTAGCTCTTCTGGGGAAATTCCCAGAAGTGGGATAGCTGGGTCATATCGTGGGTCCATCCCTAATTTTTTAAAAAAAATTTTCTAAAGAGAGAGAAGGACAGGAGAGAGAGAGAGAGAGAGAGAGAGAGAGAATCAGTTTTTATTGAGTTTTTCACATGGCTTTCATTGCTCTGACACTTAGTTGTGTACGTAGGTCCTGGGGTTTAAACCCATGTACTTGCACATGCTGGGCAAGCGCCGTAACCGCCCAGCCACCGCTCCAGCCCCTATCCCTAATTTTTTGAGGAGTCTCCACACTGCTTTCCAGAGTGGCTAAACAGTCTGCAGTTCCACCAACAGTGTGCTAGTAGTGTTCCCACCTCCCCACAACCCCTGAAGCATGTATTATTGGTTACATTCTTCATCTTTGCCAATCTGACTTGAGTGAGATGAAATCTTAATGTAGTTTTGATTTGCATTTCTCTGATTATTAGTGATTTAGAACACTTTCACATATATTAATTGGCTAGCCCAATTTCTTCTCTTGAGAAGTTTCTGCTTAACTCTCTGGCCTGTTTATTGATTGGATTGTTTGTGTTTTTGATATTAAGTATTTCGAGTTCTTTTTAGATTTTGAGTATTAGTCCCCTGTTGAATGAATCACAGGCCATGATTATCTCCCATTCTGTAGGTTCTGTCTTGATAGTTTTGACTATTTCCTTGGCAGAGCAAAAGCTTTGTATTTTAATTGCATCCCCCTCATCGATTCTTGACTTTCATTCTTTTAGGAGTCTTGCCGAGAAAGTCATTGCCTACTCCCATATGCTGGAGTGTTTGTCCTAACTTTTATTCTAGGAGTTGTATGGTAACTGGCTTAATTCCTAGATTCTTGATACATTTTGATTCGGTTTTTGTGCAAGGTGAGAGATAAGGATCTAATTTCAACTTTCTGCAAGTGGCTGTCCAATTTGTCCAGAACCATTTGTTGAATATGATGTCATTCCTCCATGTTATAATTTGACCCCCTTTGTCAAAGATAAGATGTTTAACGATTTGTGGTTTTGTCTCAGAGTCTTCTTAATATTCCATTGGTCTTCATTCCTTTTTTGATACCAGTACCATGCTGTTTTTGTTACTACAGCTCTATAGTATAATTTTAGATCTGGTATTGTAAAACCACCTATCTCATCTTTCTTGCTTAGTAATGTGTTGGCTATTCTGGGTTTCTTGTTGTTCCAATGAATTTGAGAATTGCTTTTTCTGTATCTGTAATTAATGACATTAGTATCTTGATGGAGATTGCATTGGCTCTGTATAGCACTTTTGGCAGAAATGCCATTTTAATTATATTGATTCTGCCTAACCAAGAACATGTAATGACTTGCCATTTTCTGAGCTCTTTTTCAATTTCTTTCTTCAGTGTTCAATATTTTTCATTGTAGAGGCCTTTTTTTTTTAAATAAAAAGAGAGGTAGAGTGAGAGAGAAAAAGAATCAGTTTTATTTAGTTTTTCATGTTGCATTTGTTGCTTTGACACTTTGTTGTGTACATGATGCTGGGGTTTGAACCTGCGTCCTTGTGTATGCCAGGCAAGTGCTATAACTGCTGAGCCACTGCTCCAGCCCTGTAGAGGTTTTTTTGAATTCCCAAGTATTTTATTCTTTTTGAGGATATCATAAATGGGACAAATTTCATGATTTCTTCTTCTGCCTATTATTATTTTATTGCAGGCCATTTCTGCATCAGTTGAGATTATCATATGATTTTTTTGTCATTAATTCTGTTTATATTACGAATCATATTCATTGATTTGCGTATGTGAACCAGCCGTGCATACCTGGAACGAAGCCTACTTGATCGGGATGAATTATCTTCTTGATGTGTGTTTGAATGAAGTTTGCTAGAACCTTATTAAGGATTCTTGTGTCTATGTTCATCAGGGATATTGGTCTATAGTGTTCTTTTTTTTTTAATGTGTCTTTGTTGGCATTTGGTATCAGGGTTATGGTTGCTTCATAAAAAGTGTTTAGGAGAGTTCCCTCATTTTCAATTTCTTGGAGTAGCTTAATAAGGAGAGGTGTTACATCCTCCTTATAGGTGTGGTAAAATTCAGTGTGGAATTCATCAGGCCCTGGACTTGGCTTCTTTGGAAGAGTTTGAATTGCTATATTGATTTCAGTGAATGTTATTGGACTATTTAGGATTTCAGTATCCTGCTGCGTCAATTTGGGGATGTTGTATGTGTCTAGAAATTTGTCCCTGTCATCCAGATTTCTGCTTTAGAGGAGTATAGTTTTTCAAAATAAGTTCTGTTAATCCATTGGATTTCCATGGGGTCATTGGTGCTTCCTCCCTTTTCGTTGGTGATTTTGTTGATTTGCTTCATTTCCTTCCTTCTTTTAGTGAGATTGACTAGGTGTTGGTCAATTTTATTTAGTTTTTTGAAAGACCAGCTCTTGGTTTTGTTGATTCTTTTTATCGTTTTTTCATTTTGTTTTGTTTTTTATTTCTTTGATTTCAACTATTCTCTTGATTATTTCCAGCCTTCTTCTGGCTTCAGGATTAGGTTGTTTGTTCTTCCTTTTGTAGGGATTTGAGGTAGAGCATATTTATTCAGAGTATCTCCTGATTTTTGATGTAGCCATTCAGTGCTATAAATTTTTCCTTTAAGAATGCTTTCATGCTGTCCCAGAGGTTTTGATATGTTGTGTCTTGATTCTTATTCACTTCCAATCAAGAATTTCTTGATTTCTGCTCTCAGTTCTTCTTGGATCCATTCTTCATTTAATAGGGCATTATTAATTCTCCATGTATATGTTTTCTGTTACAATTTTTGCTGTTAATTTTTAGGATCATGGTGTCATGGTCTGAGAGGATACATGGGATAATATCTACATTTTTACATTTGCTGAGATTTCTCTTATGAATTAGAATATGATCTGTTTTGGAGAAGGATCCATGTGCTGCTGAGAAGAAGGTAAACTCAGCTAATTTGGGGTGGAATATTGTATAGATGTCTGTTAAGTACATTTGATTTTGGAGTTGTTTAGGCTGGAGATCTCTTTATTTATTTATTGTTTTGTTTTGATGATCTGTCTATTGGCAATAAAGGAGTAGTATTAAAGTCACCCAGTATTATCATATTGGGGTCATTAAGTGGTTTTATGTCATGGAGTATTTTTTTTTCCACATACTTGGGAACATTGGTGTTCTGAGCATAGATTTTTACTATGGTTATATCTTCTTGATGTATTATTCTGTTTACTGTGATGTAGTGGTCTTCATTATCTCTTCTGATTAAATTTTGGTTGAAATCTACTTTGTCCGATATCTAGTTTGCAACACTGGTTTGCTGTTGGGCCGTAATCCTGGTAAACTTTTTTTTAAATCTTTTTACCCTCAATCTGTGGATGTCTTTGGCTGTAATATTGGTTTCCTGTCAGCAGCTTATTGTTGGATTACATGTTTTGATCCAGTGTGCTAATCTATGTCTTTTGATTGGTGTGTTGAGACCATTCACATTCAGTGTTAAATAGTTATGTGGCTGTGGTTCATAGTCATGCTGTTTTATTAGTAAGTTCTGTGCTATCTTGGTTGTCTTTTTATAGCATGTACTTTTATTGAATTTCCTTTGTGGTTTTTGAGGATTGCTTGCTTATTCTTCTATCTGGAGTTTATCTTTGAGAATTCTTTGTATTGCTGGTTTTCTGATCATGAATGTTGCAAGTTTCATCTCATTATGAGATGCTCTTATGTCCCCTTTGAGTTTGAAGCTGAATTTTGCTGGGTATAGTATTCTCAGCTGAAGTTTGTGGCCATTCAGAGATTGAAATATCTTCTTCCAGGATCGTCTTGCCTCTGAATGTGATTTGGCATTTCACTCTTGCAACTTTTAATATTCTTTCCTTGATTTCCCTGTTATACATTTTGAAAATGATGTGTCTTGTTGAGCTTCTCTCTTGATTAGGCCTATTGGGTGTCTTATATGCTTCCTGGGTGAGCATATCTGATTCTATTTTAGTATGGGAATAATTTTCTTTCAGTATTTCTTTGAAAATTTTCTTTGTGCTATTTTTTTTTGTTTTAATTTTTTTGTATCCTAATTACTCATGAATTGTGTCTTCTGATTTTGTCTCAGACATTTTGAAAATTCTTCTCATGCTCTGTGACTTTTCCTTTTTGTCATCCATGTGCTCAAGCTTACTCAGCCTATCCGCATTGTTGGAAGTTCTTTTCAAGAGCCAAGGTTCTGCTTTCTGTAGAAGATAGTCTATTGTTAAATTCTTCCATTTTTCCTCTGATGTGATTGAAGATTTTAGCTCTGTTACTTCCCTTTTCAGTATGTCTATTTCTTTGATAATAGAGCTTTTCTTGAGTTTTCTCACTAGTCCCTTCATTAAATCTTCTTTTAGTTCAATGTTCCTTTTAGTAATCAGTTCATTGATAATTTGTTCTAGATTTTCATCCTGTTCCATATCTGTGGGCTCCTTTGGAGGGGAATTGTGGGTTTGAGGTAAACCTTTTCTAGTTTGATTCTTCATTTTTGATGAGTTTCTAATGTATCTCTGATTTGAGCTTCCCTGTGGAGAAGAAAGGCATGTCTCCAGGTGCTACTTCCTTGCAGGTGAAAGGTTCAGGTGAGACACCACCCCAGTGATAACCACGTTCTTCCAGAAAGCTGCTTCTGCATGGGTCTTCATTTTGCTGCACCTTTTGGATCTAGAGTCCAGGGGGTGGATCTGGAACCTATTGGAGGTTCAATTCAGTCCTCTGGATTGAAACTTGTATGGGAGGTGTTTTGCTGGATCCCAGGATCCAGAAGTGTGGGGTGGGCCTGAATGGGGCTGCCTGTACACCATGCTGGGACCTGAGCTCTTTGGTTCAGGTACAGGCCCAATATATCTGAATCTGTGGGAATGCGCTATGACTGGGCGGCACCAAGTGGGGGTCCTCAGGAGTGTCCTGGGCACCTTCCAGGTCGGGGATCAGAGGCCTGGGTTTTCGTGTCTCTTGGGGAGGGACTTCTTCTGCAGAGGGGATTAGAGACCTGGGCTAGTGTGTCAAATGGGCGGGGGTTTCTCCAGGCAGGAGTCTCCCTCTAGGTTGTTCTGTGTACCTGCTTGCCTGGTACCAGAGGGTTGGACCTGCATGTCAGCTGGGTGGGGCTGGTCTGGGCAGGTTGGAGACTAGAGACATGGCCAGAGACATGGGCTGGAGTGTTGGGTGGGCTGGGGCTGCTGCAAGCAGGTATCCTCTGAGCTGTCCTGGATGCCTGCTGGGCATCCAGAGGTCTAGCATCAGTAGGGTAGGGGCTGTTCCGAGCATGGGTCCTCCTCAGGGATGTCCTGGGTGCCTCCCTGACCCAGGGCCAGAGACCTTGGCCCAAGTGTTGATTGGGCTGGGGATGTTCCCCAGGGCAGGATTTTTGGCTGAGTGAAAGCATTTTGTGACTTCCTGTGTCCATCTGTTCTAGTTTCTGTACTTTTCTGAAATGGGCAGAGGCAAGCATCTTCCTTTCTGTGTGACGTTGTTGGAGTAGGCTCCGAGGCTGGACATTGAGACCTGCTACTAAGGTCTCAAACTAGGTTGAATTTCCCACCATGTTTCTGAAGGCACTTAGTTCAGCTTGCAGATGGGCCATGAAGATGGCTGGTGTCTTTGATCAGGTGTCATAGTTGGCAGGAACACAGATACAATGAAGAATCACACAGTGATTGCTATTGTCCCTGCTTGCTTGCTTTCTCCTTCCTTCCTTCCTTCCTTGCTTGCTTGCTTCCTTGCTTTCTTTCTTTCTTTTCCCTGCCTTTCTGGTCCTGGGTAATCTAGCTGTGCTGCTTCCTGCAGTGTTCCTTGTGAGACAAGACTTGGGTGGGCTTCCTGGCAAGCATCTTGGAATGCTAAGGAAGCTAGATGACTGCCTCTGGTTCTCTTTTGTCCCTCAGAAATGGAATTCTATCTGGCATTGTGCCAACTTTGTGGGAGTGGGGGAGGCAGCATAGCTCAAGTGAGACTGTTCTTTTTACTTTCTAATTCAGTTTTGATTCA
>PVKS010044846.1:0-14115 GCA_004027875.1 Aplodontia rufa | reverse complement strand
TCAGTCCAGCCTGCTAAAGGATCTACCATGGGCTGGGTTGGGGGGATGAGGTCTTCAACAATAGACATTAACTTGTTGCAATGTCTGATCAGGGTGCTTGGTAGTTCCTGAACAGCTGTCTTCTCATTGCACAGAAACTGCAGAACTCAATGGGGTCATCCCGGTAAACCCACAGGAACTTGAATATATTTCAAGTTGAAATGCATTTCGTGCATCCACCCTGTGTGACAACACAGCACACTGCAGAGTATCCTTGGTTATCTCACTTGATGATTGGCAGCTGCAACTCCTCTCCCCTGCCTGGCGTTGTGAAAGAGTCTCTTTTCCTGCTTATCTCCAGGTCAGAAAAGATTAAAAGACAAAATGCAGGTGCAGTGTCTAGTGAATGCCTTCCACTTTCTCACCACCACACAGGTACATAATGTTAAGTGAAAGCATTCTAAATCAGCAAAGGGCTGTACTGTCACATGGTAAACAGCAGAAAGAGAAGCAAGTTATCTCATGTATCTCTCTCTTTTTCTTTCTTTCTTTTTTTTTCTGGTACCGGAGATTGAACCTGCAGATACTTAACTAATGGAACACATACTCAGCTCTTTTTATATTTTAGATTGAGACAGGGTCCCTGTTAGTTGCTAGAAAAGTTGCTGAGGATGGTCTCAAACTTGTGATCCTCCTGCCCCAGGCTCCAAACCACTGGGATTATGAGTGTGTGCTACCATACCCATCCTACTCTCAAGTCGCTCCTTAAAGGGCCCTAATCCCATTACAAATACCTACCAGGTGACCAAATCTTCCCTTGAAAGTTCCACCCCCTAATTACATCTCATTGGGGGTTAAAGTTTCAAAATAGGACTTTAGGGAAATACCTACATGTGATCTCATTTTACCCCTTTTCACCTCTGGATTTCATATTAGGACTAGATATGGAATAGCCTTTTTATACCATAAGTTGGAAGTTGCTGAGTCAAGAATGATCAAGCAACCAGCAGGATAGAGCCTGGCTCCCTGCTTCCTGACCAAACACCCTTTTGGACCTGGGCTTCAACTCCAGCTTTGCATGGTAGGCAAGTGTTCTATCAGCAATCGACATCTGCAGGCCCTCCAAATTTAATCCACTAGAAAGAAAAGAACCACTTGGCTTGTGAAGCTGAGCCTTGTAGCCAGAATTAATTGAATGCAGTATGTGCAAGGGAACTCCAGGTCTCTCACCTGGTCTGCAGAGTGCACTTAGCAGCAGGGAAAGAGAAAGCGGTGGCACATGGAGCCAGGGAAAGGATAGGATCTGTGCTAGAGGTATCATCTGGCTTCAGTTGTAGAACTTGACCTCAGCCAGTGATGAGCCCCAAACTACCCCAAGCCTTCACTTTGTGAATCCTCAGCTTTTCAGAGATCTCTGCAGTGGTTCAGAAGTGCTTTACTCACCAAAGTTTCATGTGTTGGAAGCTGGTCCCTAGTGTGGCCATGTTGAGAGATGGGGATCCTTAGGGCACGGGGGTCATGCCCTTGGAGGGTATCCAGTCACTCTCTGCCTTCCTGTTTAGTCATGTGAGTCTCCTCTTACACATGCCCCTGCCATCCACCAGAGGCAAGCTGATGTTGATGGTCTACCCCTGAGCCCACAGAAATGTGAGCTAAATGAACCTCTTCCTCTTTTCCTTATAAACCAGGCTGCCTCAGGCATTTCATTATAGCAATGAAAAATGTCCTCCTTCAGTCTCCAGTGCATAATTCCCTCACCCTGCACTGCAGTGCAAGCGTGTGGGACTTAGGGGACATATGGCATTTGTGACAAGCGGAAGAACAGAAAGTGATGATGCCCGAGCCCAACTCTCCTCAGGCAGCAAGACAGTGACTCACACTGTAGCATGCAGACCCACAGTGTCCAGGCTCCAACTCACTGCTTCAGCCAAAACAATTCAGCTCTCTGGATCCCAGGGCCTGCTGTAGTTTGGATTTTAAAAGTCTTGCAAAGTCCACATGTTAAAGAACTGGTTGCTGGTGCATGGCTCTGTTAGCAAGCCAGATAGGATCTAATGGGAGGCCTATAGATCATCGGGCATGAGTCCTCAAAGGGGATTCTGGGACCCTCAACTCTTCTTCTTTTGCTCCCTGGCTGTGAGATGAGTGGTTTTTCTCTAATGTACACTTTCTGGTACTGTCCTCTCGTACACCACCAGATGTCTAAGAGCAATAGGTCTGCTTGATTATGAACTGGAACCTCTAAAATTTTGAGCCAAAGCAAACCTTTGTTCTTTATAAGTTGAATATCTTAGATGTTTGTTATAGTAGCAGAAAGCTGATTGGCATATTGCCATTCCTGATTATTGACTACACTGGGCTGGGGGTATAACTTGGTGGTCAGGCACTTGCCTAACATGTGCAAGGCCCTGGGTTTGATCCCTGGCATGGTAATGTAATTTAAAAAATTGCAAACACTGTCTGATATCATGGGTTAGCAAGCTGCTGTCCATGAGCCAACTCCAACCCACTGACCCTTTTTGTGCAACTCATGAACTACAAGTGAGTTTTGACTTGTTAAGGGGTTTTTAAAGTATCAGAAGAAGGATTCCATGTCTCGGGAAAGTGATGTGAAATTCACATTCTCAATGCTCATAAGGAAACTTGTCTTGGAACACAAACTTGCTTCTACATTTATATCCTGTTTGTGTTGGCATCCTGGTCCTAAAGGTTGACCAAATCGTTTAGACAGGAGCCATCTGCTCGACAAAGCCTGATGTAATTATTTCCCTTGACAGAAGACATTAGCTGACCCCTGTCCTATTCTATCAAAACCTTCCAAATCAAAGCAACTCAAGCTCCAGTTTGAACCCTGTTATGGTTTGGGTATTAGGTGTTTCCCAAAAGCTGCTGTGTTAACATGAGAGGTGGGGTGATTAGCTCATGAGCACTGGGACCTAATCCACGCACTCTAGGTTGACTGCACTGACTGGGTGGTAACTACAGGCAGGCGGAGCATGGCTGGGCTGTGCTCAAGGGTTATACCTTGTCCTCTGCTTCTTCTCTCTTTCTGCTTCCTGGATTTCATGAGCACAGGAGCCTTCCTCCTCACCCCTTTGCACTTTGATGTTCTGCCTCACCTTACGCCCATAGCAATGCAGTTATCTGACCATGAACAGGGACCTCCGAAACCATGAGCCCACAACAAATTTTTTCTCCTATAAGTTGTTCTTGTGGAGTATTTTGGTCACAGTGATGAAAAAAAAAGCTAACCCAAACCCTAAGATATTGATATTTGCATAGTTAATGTTTTAGAACTCAATTAACCCTCTTTGGAAATCACAGCACAAATCTTGATGATATATCCAATAAATGGGGCCAATGTCATGGACCAGAGCAGATGCACAGGCCCTGGGTAACAGTGGTCAACTTGGTGTGGGTGGGAGGCAAACTGAGACTCTGGTACCTGCACTTTTTTCCTGCTTTTTGAACAAGGGATCCTGAGTTCGCATTTTGAGTAGGATTTAACATGTTGTAGCCAGTCTTGCCAATAGCTATTCTTTTCTTTTTTCAAATCCGGTATGGAAAGGGAGTCCAGTTTTACAACCCTCTGTTCCCTTCCACAGTTGCCATCTTTGCCCTGAAAGAACTGCAAGGAAGTATCTCCTTCTTAGGGCTTCTCTGCAAACAGTCTGTGTCTCAGCTGATGCTGCTCAGTTCTGTCCCTATTTCCTCGGCACACATAAAGGAGCACACTGTTGTAGTTGGTATTTGAAGTGTTCCTCAAAGATTCAAGTGTTGAAGGAGTGGTGCCCCATGTGGCAGTGCTCAGAAGTCAGACTTTGTGGGAGACAATTGGATCATGAGGGCTGTCACCTGGTCAGGGGATTAATCTATTTGATGAATTAATTATTTGAACAGACTACTAGGAGGTGGTGAATGGGACATAGTAGCTGGAGAAACTAGGTCACTGGGAGCGTGTTCTTCTTGTATCTGTCCCTTTCTAGCTAGCTGTGTCTGTCACTGTGTGTGGCCTTTCTTCCTGCTGGCTGCTGTGAACTGGGTAGCTTTTCTCCACCATGACCATCTTCCCCTTGAGGCCCAAAGCAACAGAGTCAGTTGACCATGGGCTAAAACCCCTGAAATGATGAGCCAAAATAAACCTCTCCTCCTTTAAGTTGTTCATGTCAAGTGTTTTTGTCACAGCAACGAAAAGCTATCACACACACTTATCTTATAGGTGAAAGATGGCCTGGGGATTTAACCCAGAGGCATTTAATCACCAAGCCACATCTATAGCCCTATTAATTTTTTATTTATTATTTTAAGACAGGGTCTCTCACTAAGTTGCTTAGGGACTTGTTAAGTTGCTGAGGCTGGCCTTCAACTTGTGATCCTCCTACCTTATCCTCTGGGATTACAGGTGACATCACCATGTCCAGCAGTACACAGCTCTTTAGCTGTGTGGGTGAAAGAGCTTTGAGGTGTGTCCTATTCTGTCTCCCAGAAGTCCCCAGAAGGTTGGCTTGTGGTCACAGTTTGGAAATCAGCTTTCATCTCTGCCTTCGTTCCCTGTCTCACTTCCGCACTATACTAGGGGTGCCTCCTGAGATTAGATCACACATAAACCACTTGTCCTTAAACCCTGCCTCAGGTTTGCTCTGGGGAAAATCCAGACCTAGACTGTTATCTCACTTAGAGCTCAGTTCAGACATGAAAGAAACCTCAATCAATTAATGTTTCTAAACAAGCGTGATTTTCAAGACAGAGGGAGGACTTTTTTGCTCATGGTTTCAGCAGTTAACAGACATTTGTCTCCCTTGGTCTAAAATGAGGGTGGAGCTTTGACAAGAACAGAGAAGCCCTAAGTGGTAAAATGAGACACCAAATTAGAGATAATTAGGTGTGGCTTTTTTCTACTTGGTTCATAAATGTAACATGTGAATGTGAAATCAATTGCTCTGCAAAACAGAAAACTGAGTCTTCTGAAAATAATATCTTTGTGGAAAAAAATGTGACAAGAGAAGGGAATTGGCCTGGGATGGCACCTTGCAGTCTCAGTTACCTCACTAGCTAGGTCAGAGTTCTCAAGCAGGAAAGATTAAATATTGATCCTCAGCGGGGGCTGGGAGGAAAGGGTCTGCATTTCTCCTTCCCTCTTCCAACCTCTTTTCTCCCCTACTTCAGGGGGAATTTTCAACTCTCCCTACACATTCATAACAACTTCTCACTTCTTACAGAGCAAATGGCTTTTCGAAGAACCATTTTGCCGAGAACATTTGCTGTCATTGTTAATGACGAAAGAAAAAAAAAGATCAGGGCCCTCCTACAAGGAAAATATATCTTTCTACAAGTGCAAATGAACTTTGAATGTCATCATTATTAGCTGTTCTCACTAAAATGAATGCACAGGCTCAAAGTTGAAATGACTCTTTTACTACCTCTCAGCTTCAGATGGATTTTTTCTCCATTCTAAACATGATTTGGTTTCATTTCTATAGAGGGGAAGCCAGTATTATAGATAATAGATAAATGATAAAAACAAAATCACGTTTTAAAAGGTGCTTCAAAAGTCTGCACCTGGTGTTCCCTTCCTTCTCAGAGTCCAGGCCTAAGGTCTTTTTTGTTAGTAAAGAAGCATTTTCCATTGCTTGCTGCAGTTTCTTCAAATAGGGAATAGTGGCTCGTTTTGGCCACTTGAAGTTGCCTGTTCCTCTTTGTCTGGTGACTGTCAAATTGTAATTCCCTACTCTTAAAAAAAACCTAGCAGGTTGCTCTGTTTAAGCGAACATTATTGTAGCTTCCTGCCATTGCTTTCTACAGCGAGGTTCTTGTGTGTTTGTAGAAATGTATCTAGCGTCCTTTCTGCTGATCACAAGCTCTAAAGAGGACAAAGCACCTAGCTTTTGTCATCAGGAGGGTTTCCAATCAAACTTCACAGGAGAAGCTGAATAAAAATAGTGATATTGTTTAGATCTGTGATGTTCCCCAAAGGCCCATGTGTTGAAGGTTGGGATTCCAGTCCATGGTGGGGAGCCTTTAAGAGGTGGGGCCTAGTGGCAGGACGAGAGGTCATAGAAGGTGTGCCCTTGAAGTGGATACTGGGACCCCGGCCACTCCTCTTCCTTTGGCTTCCTGGCCACCATGAGGCGAAGCTGTTTTTTTCTACACGAGCTCACTACCATGATATGCCTCCTCCCGGAAAGCCCAAAAGCAAGAGTTTACCTGTCATGGAACTGAAGCTATAGCCAACATAAACCTTGTCTTTCCATGAGTTGATTCTCTCAGGTATTTTGTCACAGTACCATAAAGCTGACCAACACGAAAGGATCTCTTCCGAAGGCAGAAAATATGGGGCTGAGAGTACTTCTTGATTTCTGCCTTTTAGTCATACCTGTTCAGAATCACAATGTACTTTGTATCCCTCTTGAAAATGAAAAAAAAAAATCCCCTACCCTGGCCTTTTATTGGGAGCCATAGCAACTGCTAATGGCATACTTGGATAACTCAGTCTACTATCCAAGGAAGAAAATTACTATTGATTCATGCCTGAGCCCAACCCAGGCCAAAGAACCACCTAGCTGAGCCTTGCAAGCTCAGTCTGCCCACCTGTTGAACCATGAGCTAAATAAATGGAGGTGGCTTTGAGCCATAAAATTTTGGAACCATGGATCAAAACAGAAAAAGGAAACTGATACAAATACTTTAAAAGAGCCTAATTTTCTTTTATGTATATACAGGAGTGGTGATGTGAAATTTATTACCCAAGAACTTCAAAAAAGCAGCCTTTCCAATTATTTAAAATTTTAATCCTTATAAAGTTTCTTAAAAGTGAAATGATCATAGAGTAGAAAAAGAAAGGAATTCCACCAAATACCATCACCTAAAAACACAGTCATGGATTTCTGCAGGATTAAGTTATTTCATACATCTAACCATAAGAAATTAGGTACTTATGTAAATCAACTTCATATTTAGAAGCAGCAAAATTTCTAAACTTTTTTTTGTACCAGGGATTGAACCCAGGGATGCTTCCATTGAGCCACATTCCCAGACCTCATTTTTTTATTTTTGAGACAGGATTGCACTAAGTTGGTTAAGGCCCTGTTCTTGTGGGGTCTTTTATTCTCAGCAACACAAAAGCAGACTGAAACATTTCTTTGTAGGCTGCCAAATGGTTACCCACTTTCCAAATCCACACCAGCGCTATTTGCAAATTCTCATCATTCTTGGTCTTTGCTCTGTTTTGTCATAGTAACACCTGTCCTACTAGCATGTGTAGTGGCATTTCACTGTGGCTTTTTAAATGCCTTCTTAAAGATTTCCTTCACATGCACCCATTTCACCAAACAGTAATAATTTTTTTTAAAGAAAGAGGGACAGTGGGGGGCGTGGAGCAAATCAATTTTATTTAGTTTTTCATGTGATTTTCATTGCTCCAACACTTCGTTGTGTACATGGTGCTGAGGTTTGAACTTAGGTGCTTGTGCATGCTAGGCAAGGGCTGTAACCACTGAGCCACTGGTCCAGCCCCACAGTAATAATTTTTGATAAATAACTTCCATCATGGAGGTGGCCACTTCAACATTTTGAAAAAGAGTAAATCAAGTGATGGTAATGGGTGACAGGAAGAGGTCACATCTGGGAGTTAAGATGGTGCTTGGTGACGGAGTCTGTGTGAGCATCAGGAAGGGAGAGAAGTCTTGGCAGCAGTGGAGACTCCTGCTTTTAGCCCCAAGGTCATCAGGGGCCAATACCATTTCAGAAGTGATTGTCCTCTTTTAGCCTGTCTCTTGACCTTCTTTAAAGCTCATGGCTTACTCTCAGGCAGTAAAGATTTTCATTTTATCCCATAGCACTCTGGCTTCCTGCTGATGGAGACAGGAACTGAGTCCGTGTGGAAAAGAGGCTCTCAACCATGGCAGAAACTGGACTCTTTGGTTATGCAAATGGAACGCTCCATGTGGACAAAGGTATGGGGCTGTGAATTTCTCCTCAAACTATAAAAAAGATGAAAGGTACAGTTTATTTGCTGACCCTATCACTGAAACAAATGATTTTTTCATGATGAAATCTAGCCAGGGTGCAGGCACACCACAGCTAATGACAGCCAAGGGGGTGACTGTCATACTTAGATCTGTCACCTCGGAGTACTACTGGGTTGGAGACAGATGAGACCCGATTGAGTGGTGGAAGGCCCTGCACCCAGAAAGAGAGGATCTAGGTCTTTGAATCTTGCCCTTATTCCTTTGCTCTGACTCCCCTCCCTGTTGTTGCAAGCACCCTCACTATTGACCTGGTAGCAAAGCCAATTTCAACTGCAGACTGCTGACTTCAACAGCTACTTACACCAGGGTTTAGTAAACTTTCTCTGCAAAGGGTCAGGGACTAAATGGGCTTTTTCAGTATGGTTTTGCTGTCCCTGCAGTGTCTGCTGCTGCTTCTCAGCTCTGCCCTTACAGCTGAAAGCTGCCACAGACAGTGCCCTCCACAAGTGCGCACAGGTGGTTGCCGATAAAGTTTTATTGGGCTGCTTCTGACCCATGATCCACTGTGGCTGGCTTCTGTTGTAAATTGAAGATCTGCGATGAATTTTGATCTTCATTGTCTCCAGTCAGCCTGGTCCTCACTACCAGAAATCATCCAGGAGCAACAGCTGGCTCCGCAGAGAAGGAAATTGTGGGCAGGAGTTGAGACCACAATCTCTGATACGATCCAAAGTCACTGAGGTGACAGCTGGGTTAGGTTAGATCAACAATGCCCAGCCTCCCTCCAGGCAGAGGAGAAGAAAGAAAAATCATCTGACCAAATTAATTCTTTGCTCCCCAGCAATTATGCAGGCCAGGACGAGTAAATTATTTAAAACAAAATTAATTATTCAATGAAAGTTCACAGGAAGTGTTTCTGGCTGTGCAGTCACAGAGAAGGGCTGAAGAGCCTTCAGCCTCCGAATTCAGGTTCAGGAGAGCAAGAGTCTATGGGCCCAGGAAAGGAGAAGGCAGACCGGGGCTAGAGGTTCGGAGACCTGGACATGCTCAACTCCCTGATGTGGACTGTATGCGTAAAAGAAAGGGAGTGTATGGAAAATGTTTCCATTCTCTCAACATGAATGACCCAAGCACAGCAAGACTGAGGGATCCATCCTTCAGTGAGCGTTTTCCTCTGTGATTATGGAGGCTTGGGGAAAATAGAATATTTAGACAAAGCGACTTGAGGCACTTGCTACTCTTACTATTGCTTGATAAATCCTTTCCTGGTAAGAAGAAACTGGAAGGGATGAGTGAGCTTTTTACTGGGCAAATGAATAAATTCATTCAATGAATTTTTTTTTTAGAGAAAGGGACAGTGAGAGAGAGAAAGAATTAATTTTGTTTAGTTTTTCATGTTGCTTTCATTGCTTTGACACTTCAATGTATACATGGTGCTGGGGTTCGAACCTGTGTCCCCACGCATGCCAAGTATGCCCTGCAACTGCTGAACCACGGCTCCAGCCCCTCAATGAATCTTTTTTAATTATTTCCTTGGGACATTTATTTCACCAGTGTTTTTTTTTTTTAATTTTGGATTTATAAATAAAAGTTGCAAAAAATAGTATAGAAAGGCCCCTTATGTCGATCACACAATTACTGTCAGTAGTGGTATCTTACATAGGGCACGTTGAAAGCTGCAAATCCACCTGAGCATAAAGTAATTCATTTGTCTACAGAATTTATGCAGAATTTCAGAGTTTTCCCATAACTTACAAAATGGGTTTGTCTCTGTGCATGATCCTGTGAAATGGTACTGCACTGTTACTCAGATTTCTATCACTGTGAGAAAATACCTGAGAAAAGCAAACTAAAAGGAGAAAAGATGGGGTTGGCTTGAGATTTCTAAGGCTTCAGTCCATGGTAGGCTGACTCCGCTGCTTTTGGGTCAGTGGCGAGGCAAAACATCATGGCTGGGAGCACATTGTGAAGCAAAACAGAGAGAGAGGAAGGGGCCTCAATATCCCCTTCAAGGACAACCACCAATTGCTAAATTGCAGAGGCTGGCCTTGAACTTGCGATCCTCCTGTCTCAGGCTCCAGAGCCACTGGGATTACATGCATGCACCAGTATTTAATAGTGCTACAGTGTAGGGACCAACTCTCACCATAGGGGACTTGGGCGGACAGTTTAAGATGCAAACCATAATATGCACGTAAGTATTTTTACAACCCCCACCACTCTCAAGACACAGAACAATCCCAACCACAAGGAGGCCCCCTCTGTCACTTTTTCTCCTTCCCCACCTGGAAGCAACAAATGATTTGTTCTCTGTCTCTATCATTTTATTTCAAGGATATTGTGTAAGTGAAATTGTACAACATGTGGCCTCTTGTGACTGGCTGTGTGCCCTTATCCTCAGAGTAATGCCCTAAGCTGATGTGTGTATCATATTCCACATGTCACACTTCACCCACCAGGAGACGTCAGTGCTAAAGGCAGTGATGGCCATTATGAATTCATTATCTATGGAAACTTATGGGCAGGAGTTGTTGTGAACCTAAGTTTCATTTCTCCATGATGAATGTCCCATCTTGATTGTTGGGCGACATGTTTAGTGCTGTTTTCCAGATCCTCAGAGATGCAACTAACTTTCAATGGTTTTATTTTTGTCTCCATGTTCCAGTCCCAAATAAAACCATATTTGTCCATGAAGTATTTGGATTCCTGGTGATATCTATCATTAATCTCAATAGTCATGGAATATCCTGATTTAAGGGATTGAGTGGTATTTAATCCATTTGCTTTCTGCAAGAATTCCAGATTAAATAACAGGTGGTTGGTTCCAAATCTTGCTCCAAGGAAGCTAAAGAAAAATAACTGCTATGAGGTATTCGTCAACAGCCAAAGAGGTCTAGAAAACAATATGAGCTCTCATTTGGTAGCTTTCCTGTGAACAAGAATTTCTAGGCAGGCATGAATAACGTGTGGCGGGGTCCTGTGGGATTCCTTGGCAGTATTTGCTGGAACTAAGCATCGCTAAGGAAAATCAACAGTTACAGATGGCAGGGTTTCCCTTTCCAGTCTCTCCACATTGGACTCAAATGTGAGACTCGTGGCTTGGAAAGAGAGCATCAGTTAAGACCCTCCAAAGATCTTGACTCCCTGCTTACAACTACACCACATGTCCCCAACTCACACTGACTTAGATTGCTTTGACAACAACTCTTCATTTACGTTAAAAAAAGAAAAAATGTAGGTGCTAGTATCAAGGTTAATTTTATACTGTGTCTTGATCACCTTGTTGGTTTTCCCACAATAAGAGTTGGGCATTAAATTTGAAAAGAGAGAGAGAGAGAGAAGGAGGGAGGGAGAAACAATGCTGAGCCAGAGAGGATCTCCCCACCAGAAGGAAATATGGTGACCCATTTTCCTCAAGGTAGTTTAGGAGACTAGTCAAGCCCATGTGGTTGCTGAAATGTACCAGAAGGAGGGCATGGCACCAGCATCCCCACATTCTTCATTTCCTCCCCACAGTGGCCATGCACATAAGAAGGGCCCTGTTGAAATGCAGAGCGGGCTCTGTCTTGCTCTTTCTGTTGAATGCAGAGAGCCAGCACTCTTCTGTTTATGGCTGGAGAGTCACTGTGAAACAGTAGGTGTTTGAGAAATATTTGTGCAATGCACTCTACCATCGTTTGACAGCTACACAAATGGCATACTTCCACGGCTATCACTCTCTCATCGATTGAATGAATATGGTGAAGTGGCTTCGAGGACAGAACTCAGGAATCAAACTACCTAGACTGAAAGACGTCTCTACCGCTTACCAGCTGTTTAAAATCTCTCAGTAAAACTTTCTAATGGTAAATCAGGGGTAAAAACTGGGTTGAAATGTATCCCCCATAAAAGATATGTTCAAGTACTAAATCCTAGTACCTGTGAACAGAACTTGATTTGCAGATGAGTTCTTTGCAGATGGGATCAAGTTCAGATGATGTCAGAATGGAGTAGTGTGGGCTCTAATTCTATGGTAAATGTCCTTAAAAGAGAAAGGAAATGTGTCCAGACACATTGACACGTTCCTGTAATCCCAGCAACTCAGGCTGAGGCTGGAGACTGCAAGTTCAAAGCCAGCCTGAGCAATTTAGCAAGGTTCTAAGCAACTTAGCAAGACCCTGTCTCAAAACTAAAAATAAAAACAGGGTAGGGGATGTGGCTCTGTGGTCAGAGCCCATGAATTCAATCCCTGGTACAAAAAAAGAAGAAGGAAATGCGGACGTGGCCTCATATAGAGGTGGAGAAGACGACATGAAGATGAGAGCAGATTGAAGCTATGCTATTGTAACACAAAGAACGCCTTGAACCAATAGAAGATAGAAAGATGCAAGGAAAGATCTTTCCCTCAAGTGTGGCCCCATCAACACTTGGATTGTGGAACTTTAAGACTTTGTAAGTGTGAAAAAATAAATTTCTGGTTTGAGGAAATATGTTACTCAGCCACAGGAAACTGAATACAGCTTCTTCATGGGATTTGGGAGTTTGAAAGCAACTCATTAAGCTTCTCTTATCTCTTAAGGAGGAAACAGGCAAAAAAACACTTCTCTCTTCTGCTAGGACTTTGCACTCTCTGGATGTCTTATGTAGAGCAGCTTCAGACATCCAGCGTCACAAAGGATCCAGCCGAAGGAAAAAGAGCAAGGCGTGCAGGAGGGCAGAGTGGAGAGATAGAAAGAGTCCAGGACCTTGATTGGCGCTTTTGAGAGTGGCTGGTCCCACCTTCCCAGAGGCTTCCAGGAGGAGAGCTGCCATGTTTACCTAAACTTTGTCTTAATTGTTTTCCCTTGCTATAACCGAACACCAGACACGGGGTTATTTATACAGAAAAGATGCTCATTTAGCTCACAATTCTGGAGGCTGGAGGTCCAAGGCCATGACCCTGGCATCTGTCCAGGACCTTCCTGCTGCCTTATCACATGGTGGAGGATGTCACATGGTAAGACAGGGTAAATATACTAGCTCAGGTCTCTCTTAATATATTTATATATAATTTTTTTTGTACTGCGTATTAAACCCAGGGGTGCTTAACCACTGAGCCATATCCCCATTCCTTTTTCATTTTTATTTTGAGATAGGGTCTCACTAAGTTACTGAGATCCTTACCAGGTTGCTAAGGCTGACTTTGAACTTGTAATCCTCCTGTCTCAGCCTCAAGTCTCTGAGGTGTGTGCCATTGCTCCCAGCAGCAGTCATTATTTTTAAAAACAACAGTAGGCATAGATCCCAAATGGTGGGCATTGAGATGGTACCCATCACAGGGACGCAAGCCAAGGCCTAGAGTGTATGTGGAGGAGAGCTGTGGAGTACAAGCAAGGTTCTCTCACCGCATGAAGCTCCTCTGTTTCCCTTTAATCAAGTCCAGTTCGAAACACCAGCCCCATGTCAGCCATGCCGTGAGGCATTAGGGAAAGCCCACGCATCCATTGTTGGCCAGAATGCTCCCTGGGCCAGGAGGAGTGGCAACCAAAAGTAGTGAAAAAAAATCCCCCGCATAAACGCAAAGTGTCAAAGATGCAAATCAAGGAGCATATCTGGCGGTAATTTCTGACAAAGTTTTAATCCTGACCCTCCTCTGACCCAACAATCCCTCTTCCAGAATTTTCCGTCAGACTGCCCTGCTAATGTGTAAATAATGCATGTGTGGGGATATTCTTTACAGCATTGTTTGAATAACAAAAGCCAGGAAACAGAAGTAATGTCCATCAGTCAGTGGCTGGGTGAGCTGGGATGGACCAAGCAGCAGTCTTTTTTTTTTTTTTTTCTTTTTTTAGAGAGAGAGGGACAGTGAGAGAGACAGAGAGAGGGAAACAACTTTATTTAGTATTTCACATGGCCTTCGTTGCTCCAACACTTAGTTGTGTACATGGTGCTGGGGTTTGAACCCGGGTCCTCCTACTTGCCAGGCAAGCACCGAAACCGCTGAGCCACCCGCTCTAGCCCCCAAGCAGCAGTCTTAAAATATGAAGCAAGTCTATACGCACAGATAATGAGCCACAACTTGTTCTGATGGACAGAAAACAGCTATATGATAAAAATAAAAGTCATGCATAAAAATAGAAATATGAGAAGACTGTTGATAAAGAGGAATAATGAGCAAAAGCGTTCTGGGAGGGGCGTGAAGAGACGGCCC
>PVKS010044845.1:0-14117 GCA_004027875.1 Aplodontia rufa | reverse complement strand
AAATTAAATTAAAAAAATAAAAAAATAAAAAGGGTGGACTTCCCAGGTAAAAAGAAGTTTCACAGTAACCAAGATTTTTTTTCAAAGCCAATGTAATATGGAACTTTAAATTTTAAAAGTATTATTCTGTATAAAAAAAAAATTTCCAAAAGCTAACAAAATTGCATGTAAGTTCTCATAACTTTTTAGTTTTTCAAATGCCTGCTACGCTCTTTTCAAGAAGAATCTCAAATAAAATTAGAAACAAAATAATCTGTAAACACCCAAAAGAGTTCA
This sequence comes from Aplodontia rufa, assembly GCA_004027875.1. Taxonomy (NCBI): domain Eukaryota; kingdom Metazoa; phylum Chordata; class Mammalia; order Rodentia; family Aplodontiidae; genus Aplodontia; species Aplodontia rufa. Next base: position 13,841 of record PVKS010044845.1, on the reverse strand, counting down.
CTAATGGATCCCCTCTGCTCAGGGAACACCAGTTTCATTGTATTTGTTTAATTACCAGTGGCGACCACTTAGCGTTCTTGTGGTGATTAAAGGTTTATGATGTTAAAATTACATTATGCCTTGGGTGTAATTAAAAATAATTACACTGCAACAATTTCTAGATAAAATTGACCAAAAACAACTAAAATTCATGACACTGTTACCTAGCTTTGACATTCTTCACTACTTCAAAGGGACTCTATGCAGATCAGCTCCCAAGTATGGACAAAGAAAACACCTATCGGCTTGGAACGAAGCCCAGGCCACCTGGCAAGTTAGGTTTGAGTTTATTTAGGGAAATCAGTTCCAAGGGGGCATAAACACATGACATAAAGCTGGACACTGAACCAAATGCATGTGCTTCATGTGCTGAGTGTTAGAATCTAGAAATATGGCTCTTTTACGTAAAACCAAGGAAACAGACTTATAATCTGAAGATTTCTCATGTATCCCGGGGTCCAAAAAGCAATGACAGGAATAACTGAAGTTGCATTAACCATTTATTCTATCAAGTGAGCAGATTTTGCCTCCCACCAGTTACTCACATTCTTTTTTTTTTCTTTTAAGAGAAAGAGAAGGATAAAAGGAGAGAGAGAAAAAGAGAAACAATTTTATTTTTTCATCTGGCCTTTGTTTCTTCAACACTTAGCTGTGTATGTGATGCTGGGGTTTGAACCCAGGTCACGCATGCCAGGCAAGTGCTCCAACTGCTGAGCCACTGCCCCAGCCCTACTTATATTCTTTAAACATTGCAGGAAATTGTTTACTTTAAAAATATTAAGATAAAAATAAAATACCTTGGATATATTAGCCCAGCTCACTTTTGAAGGAAAACCATGGTAAAGCTTTGATTTAAAAAGGCTCCTTAGGCCTGGGCCCCAGCAAGCAGCTTGGCTCTGCCTGTCCTAGAGATTGTTCCTGACATTCCTTCCTGACACCCCCTCAAATTTATGTTTTTCATAAATCTATACTTCCATGTTTGGTTTGGTTTGATTTAATAATGACATTAGAGATCTCTGTGAAACCAGTAAGAGAAGTCTGTGGGAAGTGGAAGGGGCTGGGGGCTACCAAGATAAGCCAACTTGAAAAAGCCATGGCACCCATGGCAAAGGTCCTTACCTACTGAGGGCTGGAGAACGCAGAGTGGGCTGAGAGCTGAGGTCTGAGAAACAAAGAGAGTGAGTGGGAGAATGTGTTTTGCTGCATGGGGAGAACAGATTCACAGTCAAACAAGGAGAGGGAATCCACACATAGCTCTTGCAGTTCTCCAGGCCTTTCACAGTTTCCTAGTTAATGGTCATGTTGAACTGCCAGGGAGGCAGAGATGGCCTTGCTCTGGGAACTGTTATAAGACATGGTTATTAAGTGTGATCGAAATAGCAGTGCCAACTCTGTCTCCCCTCTAACGTTGAGGCCTGAAGGGCCTGCAGACCCATAGCCCTAGATTAGCAGGGGCTGGTGATGTACCCCTCTCGCTCTCCCCCATCAGCAAAGTGGAAAGGGGTGCAAAAGAAAACTTCCATCTATCCACCAAAGACTGCCCCCTGCATCACAGACCTCACTGGCATCCTCACCAGTGCAACTGTACATATGGTGAATACCTGGGAACATGCTTTTTGCAATCTTCCCATTCAGACCATGTCAAATGCAAAGGCTGTCAACAAAAGCTCACCAATAATTAGACTCACCAAGATCAAGGTGGATACCAGGGACAAATGAATTGAGAAAGAACATGAAGATAACAAATCCCAGCACCATCAGGCATTTGATAAGAAGAATCCAGTCTGATATTCTGTGCTGTGAGAGAGAAAAACACAACTCATTTACTCCGTACAATCTTCTGATTCCTGCAACATATCAATGATCCTACACAACTTGAATCACAAATGTCTCCTTATGATGAAAAATAAAACATCTTGAACTTGGAAGAAGGTAACAAGGAGATGTATTACAGGAAGAACTGTTCAGATTCTGGATTACAGCATTCAAAATATTTGTGAAAAATAAACACTACAGATGTGAAATGCAAGTAGTCTTTTTATCGAACACTGTACTAAGTAGCTTTTTAATACACCATGATATTCAGTCATTCGAAGTATCCACCACAATGTTAGGTGAGATGTCAGTAAAGGGAGTGGGGAGATGATAAATAACCTCCAGGGAACTGGCCCTTCCAGAAACATTTGCACAGATTTCTGAGAGGTCCCTGTGTTTTGGCTCAACTTCCTTTTTTCACTCAAAGATCATAACAATGAGCTTTATTTACTGATTTTATGTTATATTATTAGAAATAAACAGAGAAACTACTTTATTTTTTCATCTGGTTTTTGTTTTTCCAACACTTAGTTGTGTACGTGGTGCTTGGGTTCAAACCTGGGTCCCCACACATGCTAGGCAAGCACTCTACTGCTAAGCTCCAGGCTTAATATGTCCTTAAAATACTATGACTTATGCATAATACTCCTGTGTTCATTCATGTAACACAAAAGATGCATGAAACACATCCCCTTATCAGTGGGATGGCATCCAAAGGATCTGCACACACTGCTAACCAAGCCCCTTTTGTGAATCTAGGCTCCACTACTGACAGCCATATAGGGCAGAATGGCCCCAAAATTCCTTAAGAATGGCCCAACACATCTGTCCAGATATCTAATTAATATATCTGGATTTAGATCGATTTATGGGCATTCCTTGATATTTGTGGGTGATTGGTTCCAGGACCCTACAGATACCAAAATCCTCAGCTTCTTAGTCCCTTACATGCATAAAACCTACACACATTCTTCTTCATACTTGAGATCATCTCTAAATCACTAAGGAAGCCTAATACAAGGTAAATGCTACATAAATCATTATTATCATACTATATGGTTTAGGGACTAATGACAAGAAGAAAGTCTGTACATGTTTAGTACAGACATAATAGATTTCAAATGCTTTCAATCCTGTTTGGTTGAATTCATGGATGCAAAACCCATAAATAGAGAGGGCTGACTGTAGGCATCTGTAATTATAGAATACAAACATATTTATAGAGATTTAAATATCTATCTCTAGATTTAGATACAGATAGATATAGACTCATAGATAGATATATAGAAATAGATATATGCATAGATAAATAAATATGAATAGATATAAGCAGATAAGATTCAGATATATAGATAGATATAGACATATAAATATAGATTTAGATATGTAGAGATATACATGTAGACATGGATAAATTGGTAGAAGTAGAGATAGATATTCTGAGTTTCTCTGGTCACAGTTAAAGCTACTGCCATCAAAAACACAAGCATGGGGGCTGGAGCAGTGGCCTAGAGGTTACAGCACTTGCCTGGCATGCACGAAGACCTGGGTTGAAATCCTAGCACCACATACACAACTAAGTGTCAGAAAAACAAGACCCAGATAAAAAAATAAAGTTGATTCTCCCCTTCCCTCTATCTCCTTCTATCCCTCTAACTCTGTCTTAAACACACACACACACACACAAAAAAAATCCCCTCCCTCCATGTACAACAGCTCTGATCTCCTGAACACAAGCCAGAGGTGCTGCCCTCACTCACATGGTGGGGCTGCCTGCCGAGCACCTGCCCTTCCTTCCCCACCCACTGCAAAGACCCATGTCATGTCCCACTCTGCTCATCTTCCACTCCCCACCTTCAGGGAAGCCTGATTGCTACATGATTTTGTGATAAAGAATTAGGAGGAAGGGTATATATCAGAAAAGAAATTGAAGTACTCAGAGGAGAGCAACACTGATTCTCACTAGGTGCAAATAGAAGTACCACATACCCTCCCTGAGTCACACTAATCATAGAAAGTCAGTACTACCAAAGCCATCTCAAGGATCAGAGATGCAGGAGCAGGCAAGTCAAACATTCCTGTGTCAGTCAGCTGGTGTAAATAAAGGCTTCTTTATAGAGTATTCTGACTGGGTATCAATCTTCTTTTTGCTCTCTGGAGTTATTTCCCTAAGAATTAGTTGCAATAAAGTGATATTACCACTGGACACACATGCATCCAATGTCTGTCCTTAAAGAGGTTTGATCTCCCCCAACATGCTTCACAGGTCTCAGATGGCAGCTCCTCTCTGCAAAATAAGAACCTGGTGAGCTGCCTTTGAGAGTCAAGGTGGGGCCTGTGAACCATAAGCCCAGCTTGAGGAGTGTGCTGAAGGGCATCTTCAAGGGCATAGAAAAAAATGCAACACTTCAATTTCCTAACAAAACAAGCCTACCATGTCTGGAAAATGTTTTTGCTTATTAATTGGAGAAAAGAATCAGGTCTCATGTACAGCTACAGGAATAAAAAGAACAATGGCTTTCAGTCAATATTTCTTGGGAAAGAGAGAGAGAGAGAGAGACAGACACACTCATTTTGAATGTTTTACCACAAAGAGGCATTTACCATAAATGCCTGAGGTGATGAACAAGTTAATGACTGACTCGATCATTCCACAATGTGTACATGTATCCAGACATCACACTGGACCTCATAACTTCCTACAATTAGTATGTATGAATCATAAGTTAAAATAATAATAAAATTTTTAAAAGAAAAATCAATCACCCTCTTCTACCACAGGTAAATCAAATCAGAAACATCTGAGGAAAGCAAACAGATACCTTTTTCTGTAGCTCCTGAATATTGGTCTCCCAGTTTTTATCTTCCTGTGAGATTTGTCTAAAAAAGAAAAGAACAGGCTCATTATTTCCTTATATGGAGCAAAGAGACTGACAGGGAAGCAGTCAACAGCACTTGGAGCTTTGATGCTTGATGTGGAGATTGGTACAGCCTTGTAAGAGCTAAGTCTAGTCATGGAAGTCACCAGGGACATTTGATTTGTCAATTAGGAAATAAACTCACTATTCCTGAAAAAAAATGATATATACAATGATCCAAATGTTGAATGAAGTGTGTGCATATGAGAAAGCTAGCATAGGATGATTGTAGCCACCTTTATTTTCTTCTTTGGGTATAGTTATCTCTTGGTATCCTCAGAAGGTTGCTGCTAAGTCCCCCACCTAAGAATAGTAAAACCCATGGATGCTCAAGTCCCTTACTGTAAAATGGTGTCATATCTGCATCTTCCCAAATATTTTTAATCATTTCTAGATTACTTATACTATCTAATGCAATGTAAATACTATACAAATAATTACTATACTATCTTGTTTAAGAAATAATGGCAAGAAAAAATCTGTATATAGTCAGCAGAGTCATGATTTTTCTTTTCAAATGTTTTCTATCAGCGGTTGGTTGAATGCTGTGATGTGAAACCTGAAAGCACAGAGCCAAATGTACTTTCTATTCTTGTGAACTGTTTTTATATCCAAAATGTGGACATGGTATGTTTACAACTACCAGGAAAAGAGGTTAAAAAAAACTACTTTCATTAATGGTAATTTTACCAACCAAAGCTCAATCTTGAAGAAATCTTATGCCTGCATCCTTCCTTTTGTTGTAGTACCCTTTTCTTTGTCCCAGGCTCCCTTGTTTGTTCCCACTTACCTTTCCTTTTAACTTTTACAATTCAGCCTACCTTTTTAAAATTATTATTAAGAAATGTAGTTATGGTACATCAAAAATGCATCCAACGAAATAATATATGCATATATTCTTAAATTAGATTTACCCCCTAGATCCCACCCTTTTCTCTCACCCTTACCCCTTCCCCTCTGCTCCCTCCCCCTTCCTTCCCAATACATCTCTATGAATGCCCTAGGTTATGTGTTGCTATACCTTTGCTGGGTCTAACACATGAGAGTTGACCTTTCACACAGGCCTGGGTCTAGCTCCAGCCTCCATAGATGAGTGAAGACATTGGACCCTTGACTCTCTGGGTTAAGCTAACTTCGCTAAACATCACCATCTTCCATCGCCATCCAGTTACCTTCAAAGGCTGCAATATCATTTTTTCTAATTGCTGAATAGAACTCCATGGTATATATTTATACCACAGTTTTTGGATTCATTCATCCAGGGAGGAGCATCCAGGTTGGTTCCAGAATTTAGCTACTGTAAATTGAGCTGCTATGAACGTAGATTTTGCTGTGTCACTGTAATGTGCTAATTCCAGCTCCTCTAGGAAAATACCCAGGAGAGGGATAGCTGGAGCAAATGGTGAGTTCATCCCTAATTTTTTGAGGATTCTCCACTGCTTTCTGGAGGGGCTGTACCAGTCTGCAGTTCCACCAACAGTATGCTAGTGTTCCTATCTCTCCACAAACCCCTCTAGCATCTATTATTATTTGTATTCTTCATTTTTGCCACTCTGACTAGCGTGAGGTGAAATCTTAATGTAGTTTTCATTTGCATTTCTCTGATTACTAGTGATTTAGAGCACTAGTAAATTGGCTTGTTCAATGTCCTCTGCTGAGAAGTTTCTATTTAGCTCTTTGGCCCATTTATTGATTGGGTTGTTAGTGTTTTTGAGGTTGAGATTTTTGAGGATTTTGTAAATTCTGGATATTCATCCCCTGTTAGAAGAATCATAGACCATGATTCTCTCCTATTCTGTAGGAAATCTCTTGACAATTTTGATTATTTCCTTGGCTTTGCTAAAGCTTTTCAACTTTATGACATCCCACTCACTGATTTTTCACTTTATTTCTTGCACTTCAGGAGACATGTTGAGAAAGTCTTTGCCTATTCCCAAATGCTGGAGTGTTGGTCCTAATTTATCTTCCAGCAATTGTAAGTTGGCTGGTTTAATTCCTAGTTCTTGGATCTATTTTGATTTGATTTTTGTGCAATTTGAAAGATAAGGGTCTAACTTCAACTTTCTGCAAGTGGCTGTCCAGTTTGTCCAGCACCATTGTTGAATATCAGCCTACCTTTTTTGGTTTATTTTCTTTGACACCAATCATGCTGCATAGTAGAGAATGTCATTTTACTGAGCAAGTACACGTCAGAAGTGAGCATTCAAGGAGGATGACCACACAAACAGTAGGGCCCTCAGGGAAACCACGGCAGAACCACATGAATTATTTTGGTGCACAACAATTATGCATATCAGTGGGATTTACTGTGGTATATTTGTACATGCACATAACATAATTTGATTAATTTCATTCTCCTGTTCTCCAGCTCTCTTTCTTACTACCTTCTTCTATTTTACTAGTCTTCCTTCTATTTTAATGAAAACCTCCCTCCACCCTTTCCTGTCTATTGTCCACATGTGAATGAAAATAGATGACACAACATTCTGAATCTGGCTTTTTTTTTTTTTGTTTGCTTGTTTAAGATAATATTCTCAAGTTCCACACCTTTCCATGCAAAGGACATAAATTTAATTCCTCTTCATAGTTGAATAAAACTCCGTGGCATATTTATACCACATTTTCTTTACCCATTAACCCAATGATAGACACCTAGTTTGAGTCCATGACTTCGATTTTGTGAATTGCACTGCTATAAACATAGGTATGCATGTAACACTATAGCTTGCTGACTTTAATTCTTTTGGATAAACACCAAGAAGTGATATAGCAGGGTCATGCAGAGGTTCCATTCCTAGTCTTTTGAGAACATCCATACTGGTTTCCATAGTGGTTGTACTAATTGACAATCCCAGCAACAGTGTATAAGTATTCTTTCTACCCACATCCTCACCATCATTTATTATTTATATTCTTGATGGCTGCCATTCTGACTGAAATGAGATAAAATCTCACTGAAATTTTCATTTGTATTTCCCTAATTGCTAAAGATTTTGAACATTTTTTCATATATTTTTTAATCATTCAAATTACTTCTTTTAATAAACATCTGTTTAGTTAATGTCCTCATTTATTGATTGGGTTATTTTGGTATTGTTTTCATGGTAAATTTTTTGAGTTCTTTATACATGCTGGATATTAATCCCCTATCAGAGATGTAGCTATAAAGATTTGCCAACTATTCCTCTGACAGGGAATTAATATCCAGAATGTGTAAAGAACTCAAAAACATAACATCAAAAAACCCCAAATAACCCAGCTAATGAATGGGCAAAAAAAACTAAACAGACACTTCTCAAAGAAATACATATGGCCAACAAATATGTGAAAAAATGTTCAACTTCCCTAGAAATCAAGGAAATGCAAACCAAAACTACTCTAAGATTTCATCTCACTCCAGTCAGAATGGCAATTATCAAGAATACAAATAATAGTAAATGCTGGTGAAAATGTAGGGGGGAAGTACCTTCATACAGCAAATGAGTACCACCACTATAGAAAACAGTATGATGATTCCTCAAAGAATTAGGGATAGAACCACTATATGACCCAACTATCCCACTTCTTGGTATTTATCCAAAAGAACTAAAACAAGCATGAATGGATGCTGAGTTTTGACAAAGCTTTTTTCCATCTATTGATATGATCATTTATGTCCTTGGTTCTATTTATGTGATGTAACATGCTTATTGATGTATGCATAGTGAAACATCCTTGTACCCCTGGAATAAAATCAACTTCATCATGTTGTATAATCTTTGTAATGTGTTTTTTAAATTTGATTCGATGATATTTTCTTAAGGATTTTTGCAACTACACTCATCAGGATTATTGGTCTATATTTTTCTTTCCTTGATGTGTCCTCGTGTGGTTTTAATAAGAGGATAATACTAGCTTTGTAGAATAAGTTTGGGAATCTTTCCTCCTTTTCAACTTTATGGAATAATTTGAGGAGCAATGATATTTATTTTTTTAAGTTCTAACATAATTCAGCCCTGAATCCATCCAGTCTTTGGCTTTTCTTTGTTGAAAGGCTTTTTATTACTGCTTCAGTTGTATTGCTTATTATTCATGTTTAGGCTTTCTATACGCTCTTGATTCATTTGTGGTAGATCATAGTGTCTAGAAATTTATCCATTTCTTCTACAATTTCAAATATATTAGAATATAAGTTTTCAGTGATTTGTGTAGTGATTTCTCCTTTTTCCCTTTTCTTTTGGTTAGTTTGGCTAAGGACTTATCAATCTTGTTTATCTTTTCAATGAACCAACTCTAAATTCATTGATTCTGTGTATTTTTTTATTTCTCTATTTCATTAATTTTGGCTCTGATATTTATTGTTTCCTTCCTTCTACTGGTTTTGGAATTTTTTTTTCTTGTTTTTCTACGAGTTCGAGATGCATCATTGGGTTATTTATTTGGGATGTTTCTGGTGTGTTTTTTTTCTATGTAGTCATTCATAGTTATAAACTTTCCTTTTATAACCGCTTTCATGGTGTACAAGAGATTCTCTATTCTCCTTTGATTCTAAGAATTTTTACATTTCTTCCCTGTTTTCTTTTTTTTTTCATATTTTATTTTTTTTAATTTTATTTTTGAGCAACCTTACAAGATTTTAACAAAACAATATAAAATGTGTATAAGATGTGTATATATTCTGGACATTGCAACTGTCCCCAGGAGTGCCCCCCCAATTACCCTCCCTTATCCCTCCCTTCCCCTTCCCATTATAACTCTAAAAACAGTATTAAATTGTAAAGCATTACATCTTATCTGAATTTAACTCATGTTTCTAGACCAACTTTCTCATTGTCCAGGGTCTAGTCCCCACCTCCACAGTTGAGTGGAGACAATCGACCCTTAGATCTCTGGGTTAAGCTGATTTTACTCATCATGATCTCTTCCATAACCATCCATTTACCCTCCAAAGGCTGCAATGTCATTGTTTCTAAATGCTGTGTAATATTCCATGGTATAAATGTACCACAGTTTTTGGATCCATTCTTTCTGTGAGGGACACCGGGGTTGTTTCCATAGCCTAGCAATAGTAAATTGTGCTGCTATGAACATCGGTATTGCTGTGTCACTGTAATGTGCTGATTCTAAGTCCCCTGGAAAGATACCCAGGAGTGGAGTAGCAGGGTCGTATGGTGGAGTCATCCCCTGTTTTCTTTAATGACCTATTCATCATTAAAAGTGATTGTTCAATACCCATGTGCTAATAACATAGTATCTTTAATTTTTCCTGTTAATTCCCAGCGTTGTTCCATTATCTAATAAGATGCAAGAAATTTTATTGACTTTTCATTTTGGTAAGATTTGTCTTGTGATCTAATATATAATCTATTTTGGAGAAAGTTCCATGTGCAGCTGAGAATAGTGAATACATTGTTCTTGTTGAATGAAATATCCTGTAGATGTCAGTTAATGCCTTTAGGTTTATAGCATGCTTTAGATCTGAAATGTCATTGTTGATTTTATATCTGGAGGACTTCTGAGAAAGGTGTATTGAAATCACCTAGCATTATTTTATTAGGATCTAACTGAGTCTTTATGTTAAGTATGTACTGAAACTTGGGGCATAAATATTTACTATCATTATATCTTCATGTTGGACCATTCCCTTTATTAGTATGTAGTAATCTTCTTTGTCTCCTGTGACTCATCTGGGCTTGAGGTCTGTTTTGTTGGATATGAGAGTAGCTACTCCTGCTTGTAGTTGGGCTCCACTTGCATGGAATAACATTTTTTATCCTTTTATTTGCAACTTGCAGGTGTTTTGCTTATAAGGTTATAAGGTATGTATCTTTTAGACAACATATGTTGGATCTTGTTTTTAATCCACTCTGCCAGTATATGTCTTTTAGTTGGACAGTTGAGACCATTAACATTCAATGTTATTTTAGAGAGGAGTTTTATTACTACCTGCCATTTTTATTTCTATTATTTAATTAAATACTAATTTTCATCTGCTTCTATACTCTTTTAATTAGATTTATTCTTTTTCAGGATCTCTTGATTGTTTTTACCTTATATTTCTGCAAATAAGATTGCTTCAGGTATCTTTTGCAATACTTGTTTAGTAGACATGCATTGCATTAGGTTATACTTCTCTGGAAAGTTTTTATTTCTTATTTAATTTTGAAGGATAGCTTTCATGGATATAGCAATTTGGTTCGCAGTTATTGTTTCAGGGCCTGAAATGCATCATTCCAGGTCTTCTGGGACTTTAGAGTTTATACTGAGAAATATTGTATTATTCTGATTCTTTTTCCTGTAAGTGTGGCCTGCTGCCTCTCTCCTTTAGCATTTATAATCCTTTCTTTGATCTACATTATTGACATTTTAATTATAATGTGACATGAATAAGTACTTTTCTGATCTTAGGGTTCTAAATGACTCCAATATCTTGTTCCTAAGGTTTGGGAAAAAAAACATTTTTTTCTCTTATTTCACTGAATAGCTTATCAATATCATTAACATGTATTTCTACTCCTTTCTCAATGCCAATGAGTCTTAAGTTTAGCCTCTCAATTTTGACCCAAAGCTCTTGGCTATTCTGATCATACTTTCTTTCTCTCCTCTTTTTTTTAATTTAATATTTTCTACATGTTCAAGGCTGGCCAACTTTTCTTCAAACTCTGAAATTCTGTCTTCTGTTTCCTCTAATCTATAGGAAAGTCTTTCAACTGACTTTTTCATTTGATTTATTGAACCTTTAATTTTGGGATTTTTGATTCTTTTTCTGAATCTCTCTTTATTGAAATTCTCTTTTATATTCTATATTTTCCCTCTAATTCATTCTTTAGGTCTTTTTAAATCATTAGTCATTTTAACAATCAACTTTTTTAATTCTTTGTCCAAGATTTCACCCATTTCAATACCTGTAGTTTCAGTTACTGGGGAATTATAAACACTTGGAGACATTTTGTTGGCTAATTCATTCATGTTTTCAAATGTTCTTTACTATTTGTACAATCATTGTCATGGTTTTCTCCTCATCTATTACGTAAGTATCTTTTAGTGAACAGTTACTTCTTTACAATCTGCCCTTAGCGTGGATATACCTTAGTTTCAAAACATCCAATTGGCATAATCAATGTTCTAAGTTCAACCACCAGTATAGCTTCAGGAGGATAAAGCAAACACCAGTCACAGGATAACTTAATAGTTAGAAAATTAGAAAATTTATTACTAATGATCTCCACAACTGCACTAACCAATGAGAAAAATGAATAAGAAATAATATAGAATAGGATAGAAGATTAAGCATCAATGATACCACACATAATACTAAGTTGTGTTGGAATAAGGGAAATAAAAATAAAGGGAAAACTAAAAAAAGGGTAGGTAAGGGAAAGGAGACAGAAGATAAAAAGAGAAGAAAAAGAAGAATGGAAGAGAAAGGAAAGAAATGAAGATGATAAAGAATTAAAGAGTTATTGAGAAAGGATCCAATTAATTGACAAATTGAATAAAATTATAATGAGAGAAGGCATTAGAAACCACTATATAGAGCAGCTAAAGTAATCATAATCTTTTTAAAAATTTAGTTTTCTTCTTGCTGAACCTTTTAAAATTAAGGCATTTCCTTCCAGAGTTTTGAATACAGAATCCACCAGCTATGAGGATGGTTTTGTGAAACAACAATTTCACTGCTTGCTCTCAGCTGTGACCCAAACCTGTCAAACTTATCAGGAGGTTAGGGGAATCTGTATGCTGAACTTCCTCACCTCTTTGACTGGCAGCAAGTGTTGGGAGAACTGATCATTTCAAAGCAGAATAAAATTGACCAAAGTGTGTCATGCTTATATATAAATACATTCCAATGAATTCCAATTATATATATATATTTTTTTTTATAAGGAACAATTAAAAATAAATAGAAGGAAGACCAATACAGTACAGGAAGATAATTAAGGGAAGGGAGAAGAGGAAGAATCATTCTGGGGATTGAAATGGAACAAACCATATTATGTGCATTTAAATATGTCAAAATAAAAGCCACTTCAATACTCATGAATCAATAGCTTTCCTAAAAGATAGGTATCAAGGGAAGATACTTTAACTATGGCAGAACCATCTATGACAGACCCATAGCCAACATTATCCTCAATGGAGAAAAGCTGAAAGCATTTCCACTGAATTCAGGTACGAGACAAGGCTGTCCGCGATCACCACTCTTGTTCAATATAGTCCTTGAAACCCCTGCCAGAGCTATCAGGCAAGACAAGGAAATCAAAGGTATTCGTATAGGAAAAGAGGAAGGTAAGTTATCTCTATTTGCGGACGACATGATTTTATACCTAGAAGACCCAATTACATCGGCCAGAAAACTCCTAGAGCTCATAGGTGGTTTTAGCAAAGCAGCCTAAAACCAAAAGCCAAAGTTTGATACAAGATCAACTCCAGCAAATCGCTAGCATTTCTTTACACCAGCAACAAATCCGCAGAAGAAGAAATCACAAAATCTCTCCCATTCACCATCTCCTCCAAAAGAATGAAATACTTGGGCATTAACCTTACAAAGGATATTAAAGACCTATTCAAAGAAAATTATCAAACACTAAAAAAAGAAATTGCAGAAGACCTGAGCAGATGGAAAAACATTCCATGCTCATGGTTAGGTAGAATCAATATAATAAAGATGGCCATTCTACCCAAAGCCCTTTACAGATTTAATGCAATCCCCATCAAGACACCTATGGCATTTTTCAGAGATATAGATAAAGCAATTTTCAAGTTCATATGGAACAACAGGAGACCCAGACTAGCCAAAACACTACTCTATAGAAAAGAAGAAATAGGGGGTATCCCAATCCCTGACCTGAAATTATATTACGAGCTGTAGTAGCAAAAACAGCATGGTATTGGTATCAAAACAGAACCGAAGACCAGTGGAACCAATTAGAAGATCCTGAGACAAACCCTCATATCCTTAACTATTTGATATTTGATAAAGGGGGCAAAAGTATAGTGTGGAAGAAAGATAGCCTGTTCAACAAATGGTGTTGGACAAACTGGACAGCCATTTGTAGACAACTGAAGCTGGATCCTTATCTTTCGCCC
>PVKS010044844.1:0-14114 GCA_004027875.1 Aplodontia rufa | reverse complement strand
TTCTGATAATTATTAACTATATAAGCTTAAGAAAATTATTTAACTTATAATGATATTAGAACCTATACTTCTTAAAATGGCTGTGATTAAATTAGATAATAAAAGAATCTACATATATTCGGGTAAATACTACATAAATGTTAATGATTATTATAACACAGATCCAAAGCTACCAGGCCCTAAACCAAGCACTTCTTCCACTTCCTTGTCATTCCCTAAACCAAGTGTTGGCCAAGTCATGCCTTGATCATTACAGCAGGATTGCAAAACAGATCACTGTGAGTCTAGTAACTGGCCTACCTCTACTCCCATTTTTTTTTCTGGAATTTCTACGGAGCATTCCCTGTCAAATTCTATCAAAATGGTTATTGTTACTCCTCTATTCAAGTCATGAAAAGTCATACCAAGTCACCCTTTAGAAGTGTACAGCTAAAACTTCATTTATAAAATAATCTACTAGTTCCTCAAATGCATATAAATTCTTCAATGAGCTAGACTTGCATTGGAAACTGTAGGTGAAATCAATATATCGTTCTCCTGAATATAAAACATTAATAATTTATGCTAGTATATGTACTCTAAAAGAATACTTAGGTTATAACACAAATTATAAGCATTTAGAGAGAAAGTCTATAGTACTCAGTAAATTCCCACGTTTGTCCACTTAGCACAATTTCAACTCATTACAATCCAGTTCCATTTCCTTTGCACCTCATTGTTGAACCATTACAAAAGTCTTCTCTGAATTTCTATCCAGAAATTTCTCCAAGATGGAGAAAGAGATGTTGGCTTCACCCCAAACTGTAGATAATTAATTGTAAAATATGATTTGTTTTAGAGTCATGAACAGAATGTGGCCCAAGAAGTTCAGTCTCAGAACTTGACTTTATTTCACTTTTGAGTGCCATGAAGTGTGAACTGTAGTCTCCTCTTCCTAATTATTAGCTTTTCATAGTGTCACTCTTGAGTTCATGGATGTAACATATTTATCTGTATTAACTAAAGCAAAAATTTTTCCTCTCTTCAATATACAGAACTTCCTTCTCATCAATACCACTAAATAGGAACCATATTTTATAAGTCATTGCAGCACAGAAACCTGGCACATAGTAGATGGTCTTTCATAAAGTCATTTTTGAATATTTATAATGAAATGTTTTCCACCAAAGCTCAGTAAAACTATATATCTCTAAAATAAAATGATTGGCATGAAAGCATTTTTTCATAATTTTAATTGTGCATATCCTTCAATTTGCTCACATCAGAGATGCCTACTTCCTTTGCCAAATCTGACACTACTGAAGAAAATCAAAGCCTTGAATTGATAATATGTGTTCGGCTCATGATTATTTAGCACTGTAAAGAAAATCAGAACTCCTTGGCTTTTGTGAATGATGCACTCAGAGATGCCTAACACAGTCGATGTTTGAATGAGTTCAAATAATGGTATGGCTACTTAAGGAACTCACACAATTATATTGGAAAATCAGAGAGGTTCCACATTACCCAAATTTAGATCGAAGAGTAAAATTCACAATGTCTGCAGGAGGAAATGAACCCCATTTTATTCCACTGTCTCAAGAAAACAATATCTTCCAGCCAGGCACAGTTGCATACATCTGTAATCCTAGCAACCTAGAAGGCTAAGGCAGGAGGATCGTAAGTTCAAAGCCAGCCTCAGCAACTTAGCAAGGCCTTAAGCAACTCAGCAAGATTCAGTCTCAAAATAAAAAATAAAAAGGGCTGGGTATGTGGCTCAGTAATTAAGTATCCCTGGGTTCAATCTCTGATACAGAAAAAAAAAAAAGTAGAATCTTAGGTGTCTAGATCACAAAGATTTTTTTGTTTTGTTTTGTTTTTTCCAGTACTATAACTTCTACTCAGGGGTACTTTACCACTGAGCTATATCCCCAGCCCTTTTATTTATTTTGAGGCAGGGGCTCACTAAGTTGCTGAAACTAACCTTAAATTTTAGATCCTCCTGCCCTTAGCTTCCTAAATAACTGTGATTACAAGTCACTACCTCAGGTGTCCCTGATGGCGGGCGGGATGGCTCGGTTCAGTTGAACTGTCCCCTGGGGGCTAGCAGAAGGGTGAGTGCCACGGCCGAAGTCTGGATCCCCCTCGTTGGTGACCCCCTCTGTCTCAGCCAGAGAAATGAGTCAGTGGCACAAAGAAGGTGGCAGCTCAAATCCTTTATTACCAAGGCACACGGGTTTTTATAGGGAGGGGAGACAGCCAAGGAACCAATGGTGAAGCGGCAGACCGACTTATCCCAGCCAGTGAGGGACTGTCATGTTGGTGTTGTAGTTTAAAGGGGTACAGAAAGAAAGAGGAAGCAGCTCTCAAGCTTTTTTCGGGCTCTTTTGCTCAGAGCACGTGGAGCATGAAAGAGGAAGCTTAGGAGAAGAAGTATCATGGCATCCGGTGCAGCGTTTGTCTTTTGCGCAGTGCCCAACAATTACAGCCATGCATAAACACACTTGGGCAGAACAAAGTTTTATAGCAGATCAGAGCAGGGTATATCAGATGCAATTTGAACCAGTACTCCTATCAGGTTATATTAGGAATAAAATTATCTAGGTTCAATTTCCCACTGCCTTTAATAAAACTTATCAGTGATCAGCATTCAGAAATGAATTCTTTTTTGACCAAGTCACAAGTTGCTCAAAGATGCAATCATTATGATCAAACATATGATACAAAAGCAGTTAGCCACCATAAGATGCACATATGGATGCACATATGTGATAATGGTTTAAAACAAACCATGTGTCCAAGTTCACTCCTTGTGTATCACATAATTCCAAAATCATTTCTAATATGTCTAAGCAAATACTGGACCATGTGAAATTAATTCTGAATAAATAACAGTATTGATGTAGAAAAATCAGGCTCATCTTTACATTAACATCTACACATTTCCCTTTTTCCTTTTTTAAAATTTTTTCTTGGTACTGGAGATTGAATCCAGTGGTACTTTTACCCTGAACTACGGCCATTTTTGTTTTGTTTTGTTTTAATTTTGAGACAGGGTCTCACTAAGTTGCTAAGGTTGACTTTGAACTTGTGATCCTCCTGCCTAAATCTCCCAAGACAAGGATTACAGCATATCACTACACTCAGCTCCTTCTTCCTTTATTTCTTCCTTTTTAATGACCCTCCCTACTTCCTTCCATATTTTTTTAAATAGAAAGAGGAATAACAGAATTACATGGAATCATCACAATTTCCTTATTAACATAATTATGTGATATCATCTTCACAGGAATATTCTACAAGTATACAATCACATTCTGGGTGGGTTTGTTTCCTTGTATGTTTTTAGCTCTTCCACTCTACTGTCAGAGTTGATGATCTGTCTATACCTTTTACAACACAGTTTTACAAAGTCAGACATCTGTTTCTCACCAAGCCTTTGCTGTCAGTCAAAAGGATCCTTCATCTTCCACCCTTTTCTCTTTTTAACAGTTTCTTGAGGGGTGAAAAATGTTTTACACAATGTTACGTTAATGATTTCCTATAAATAACTGTCAATTCATTTTCACACCAAAAGAACTACCGGACTGACATTCTATCTTCCTGTTCACCGCAGCTGTTAGCCTAAGACTGCTGGTGTGGCCGGCCCTGAAAGCTTGATGACTGCTGCTGCTGGAGGCAGACTGCACCATGTTCTTGCTGTGTCTGCTCTCTGTTATGACATAAGCCACACATATGGGTGCACACAATTAGCCTAATTACAGTCATCTCCATGATGTTTTCAGAGAGGAATTTTAGAGAAGATAATGAGAAAAGCATTTGAGAAAACATGCTAAAATATATCTTGGCAGTCAGTCTTTTCTGAAGTTTGCTTGGAGGTAAATTGAGTTTAAGAATAAAAGAATTTTCAGCTGGGTGCACTGGTGCATGCCTGTAATCTCAGTGACTGGGGAGGCTGAGGCACGAGGATTGCATGTTCGAGGCTAGCCTCAGCAACTTAGTGAAGTTCTAAACAACTTAAGGAGACCCTATCTCAAAATAAAAAATAAAGATGGCTAGTAATGTGGCTCTGTGATTAAGAGCCCCTGGTTTCAATCCCTGGTTAAAAACAATACAGAATAAATGAATTTTCAAAAACTAAAATAGTAATATAGTTATCTGGAATAAAATTTTTAAATTCTAGAACTTGAACTATGGGTCATATAAAGAGAAAAAATGCCCTATATTTAATATTTCTAAATGTCAGCTGACCCACATCCTAATTCTCTTGCTCTCTCTCCTGCATATATTATCAATTGTATAGTTTGCACTCAAATTATCATAGTATCATTGCTTTCTCTTCCTATCCTATGTTCTTATATGGTTTCACTGCAGTGTTAGGTAAGTATTAGTGTCACAAAAAACAGGCCTACAAAAATGTAGGACATTGCTCTTGTAGGATTTGACAAAAGAAAGTTTACTGAAATATGATAAGAGCTTCCTACTTATTTTAACATTTAATTTTATTTCAGGGATTAAAGGATACAATATACAGTGATAGTGCTTATTATGTCACACACAATGTGAATGATTTTTGCAAGCACTATTTTATATAGTATGTACAGGAGGACATTTTCCACTGATTTTTACAAATCAATGAGCATGGACTTAGAGACATTAGAAAAGCTTCCAGGTTAATAACTAGCAGTTGGCCAGGCTAGGATCAAAATCTACAGCTGGATGATTCCACAGACTTTGTTCTTACTCAGCATATGACCACCGTAAGATACATGTGCCAACAAACTACTCCCCAAATTCCTCTTGGCACATGAACTGCTCTGTCAAGGTGACAGCACTAAAAAGACAAGAGCAGTCCAAAATGGCATGGCGACTACAGGGAGAGGCAGCGCCATGCGAAACGGACTTTCATGAAGTGTGGAATCCGTTTTGAGTGTCCGTTTAGATGCGATGCTATAATTTTGAGGACACTGAGACAAGATAGAGCCAGTAACAGTCACATCTGTCTCTCTCTATAGTTCCTAAACCCCTAGAAAATTATTAATTTTTCACTTCAAATTTAGGAGTATGAGAATTCCCAATGACTCATCTATTTTATCTGACAGGGCATTTAATGTTCTAAAAATCCTAATATGTCATAAAATCTTGAACACTTATATCACATACAAAATATCATAAATTTAAATCAATTATTTTCATTATCAAAAATTAACATTCCATGTTATAGATGATAGCATGAGGGGTGTGTGTGTGTGTGTGAAGGGGGGGTGGTGGGGAATGGAAATGTATGGGTCAAATAGAAGAGGCGAGAGTAGCAGAATTAAACTCTAAGAGAAGCCATGTCAAACTGCTTATTAGGTATATCTTATCCATTTTGCTGACACATTAAAAACAGTTTTGTCAAAAGGAAGTGAACAAGGGCTAGGAAATAGCTCTCTGGTAGAATGTATGCTTAGCATGTGCAAGGCCCTAGTTTAATCCCTAGCACACCAAAAAATAAATAAATGAATAAATACAATAAAATAAAAATAAAAAGTCCATATATTAATTTATAGGGATTTATTATCTTATTGGTTTTCAGGAAACTGGGGAAGAACACAAAGTCACTTGTTTCAGTACTATTTCCTTATTTCTCTACTCCCTAACAGAATCTCCCACCCCTCCGAGAAATCAAGATTATTAATGATAATTTTATGAAATTACTTATACAACATATTATTTGGTTCAAATCAAAATAATTCTTACTCTTGCATACAATCCAAATTACTATCTGTTTTTCTCCACAAAATCTTCTGGAAATGTGGCAGTGAATTGCACTTGCAGACCTCAGTGGGCTCTGTCCACAATGTTCATGTCCTCATGCACTCTCCTCCCACATTCCCTGCACTTGGCTATGTGATGTGCTTTGTGTAATTATCAAGTTTGGTGCAAGCAGAGCCTTCCTAAGTTCTGTATATGGGAGCTGTTGTCACAGAAAACACATGCCATGTTAAAAGAAAAGTTCCTCTTTTCAATGTGCTGTTGAACTTGATTTCCACAGTATTTTAATGAGCATTTCCCCATCTATGTTCATCAAAGATATTGGACTACAGTTTTCTTTCTTTCTTTCTTTTTTTTTTTTTTTTGTATCCTTATCAGGTATTAGTAGCAGGATTATACTGATTTCATAGAATGAGTTCAGAAGGGTTCCTTCCCTACTTATTTTATGGAATATTTTGAGAAGAATTGATATTACTACTACTTCCTTCTTTCATGTTTTTTGTTTATTTGTTTTTTTTGTTTTGTTGTTCCTAAGAACTGAACCCAGGTGGTTTTTATCTCAGGGCTACATTCCTAGCTCTTTTTATTTTTGAAACAGAGTCTCACTAAAGCAGGAGGATCCCAAGTTTGAGGTCAGCCACAAAAATTAATTGTGACCCTCCACAACTTAGTGAGACACTATCTCAAAATAAAAAATAAAAAATAAATGTGCCAAGGACATAGCTTGGTGGTGAAGCACCCCTGAGTTCAATTCCCAGTACTAAAACAGAACAACAACTGCAACAACAACAACAAAAATCACATAGCACTTTCAGTAGACGCAGAAAAAAATCTTGAAAAACTTCAACATGTTCTCGTGATAAAAGCTATGAGGAAACCAAGTAAAGTTTACACCTCAACATAATGGTTTATGTGACAAATCCATGGCTAACATCATACTGAAGGCGAAAAATTATACCATTTCCTGTAAAACTAGGAACAAGATAATGGTGTCCACTCTTATTTAGTATAGTACCTGAAATTTCAGCCACAGTAATCAAACATGAGAAAGAAATAAAAAAGGATTCAAATAATAAGGAGGAAGTCAAATGATTCATGTTTGGAAAATGATACAATTCTATACTTAGAAAACCTTTAAAATTCCACCAAAAGCCTCTTAGAACTCATAAACAAATTCAGCCAAGAGGCAGAATACAAAATCACCATACAAAAATCAATTTATTTTTCATACACAAAAAATGAATTTGCTGTGAAAGAAACAGGACAATAATGCTGTT
The DNA here is from genome assembly GCA_004027875.1 of Aplodontia rufa. Classification (NCBI taxonomy): domain Eukaryota; kingdom Metazoa; phylum Chordata; class Mammalia; order Rodentia; family Aplodontiidae; genus Aplodontia; species Aplodontia rufa. Next base: position 7,101 of record PVKS010044844.1, on the reverse strand, counting down.
CACAATAGCCTCTCTCTCTCTCTCTCTCTCTCTCACACACACACACGGAATAAACCTGAAAGGAGGAAGGAGGTTAAAGAACTCTAAATCGAAAATTACAAAACACTGAAGAAGAAATTGAAAAAGACCCTAAAAGATGGGAAGAACTCCAATGTTAATGTTTGAAAGAATCAATATTGTTGAAATGGCCATATTACTAAAAGTGATATATAGATTCATTGCAATCCTCATCAAAATACTAATGATATTTCTTCACAGAACTAGAAAACAATATTAACATTCTCATGGAAGCACAAAAGACCCCAAATAATCAAAAGAATCCTGAAGAAAAAGAAAAATGCTGGCGATATCACAATACTCTATTTTAAAATATACTCAGAAGCCAAAATCAACATGTTACTAGCATAAAACCAGATACACAGACCAGTGAAAGAGACTCCCTGAAGCAAACCCCTGCCATCTTTAGCTATTAGATTCTCAACAAAGTTGCCAAAAACATACATTGAAGAGAAGACAGCCTCTTCCTTAAGCAGTACTAAAATGACTGGATATCCAAATGTGGAAGACTGAAACTAGATTCTACCTCTCACTCTGTAAGAAAATCAACTTAAAGTATACCAAAGACCTTAATGAAAGGCCTGAAAATGTGAAAGTACTAGAGGAAAGTACTAGGAGGAATACTTCAAGATGTAAGCACAGGCAACCATTTCCTGAATAGGAATCCAATAGCTCAGGAAATAAAAGCAAGAATTAACAAATGAGATTACGTTAAACTGAAAAGCTTCTGCACCACAAAGGAAACAATCAGCACAGTGAAGAGACAACAGAGAATGGGAGAAAAATTATTGCCAGCTATTAACCTGACAGTATTCATTCCAGAATATATAAAGAACTCAAAAAATTTAAGATCAAAAGAACAAATATTACAGTCAATAAATGGGCAAAAGATATGAGCACACATTTGTCAAAAGGAGAAGTACAATTGGCCAATAAATATATAAAAAGATGCTTAACATCTTTATAGCAATCAGGTAAATTCAAATAAAAATTTATTCCATCTCATCCCAATAAGAATAACTATTATACATATTAAAAAATAACAACAAAAGCTGTTGAGAACTGATGGGAATGTAAATTAGTACAGACACCATGGAAAACAGTATGAAGATTCCTCAAGAAACTAAAAACAGAATTACCATATGATCTAGATATTCCACTCCTAAGCATATAATCAAAGGAAATGTAGTCAGCATATAAGAGATACCCGCATATCCATGTTTATTGAGGTACTAGTCATAGCAGCCAATTCATGGAATCAGCCTAGATGTCCCAACAGATGAATGGATAAAGAAAATATAGTATACATACACAATGGAGAATCATTCAGCCATAAAGAACAATTAAATCATGTCATTTGCAGAAAAATAGATGGAACTGGAGAAGGCATGGTGGTAAGCAAAATAAACCAGACATAGACAATTATCACGTTTTCTATATCATATGGGAAATAAAAAATAAATAAAAAAGATGAACAAAAAGTCAAAGAGGGACTATTATGAATGGGGAAGGGTATCAGCAGAAGGGGAGAGAGAACATGGGAGAGAATGAAAATGAGGGGGATACAATCAGCACAGAATATATTCATGTATGGAAATGTCATAGGGAAGCCCACTAATTTGTACAATTAATATTCACTAGCAATTATAATTTTTTAAAAGGAGTGCATCGAAAAACTAAAGAAAGTTCAGGTTAGAATACTGAAAAGACATAGAGAGGAAACCCTGGAGGATGAGATATCGTCTTGACATTCCATCACTCTCAGAGTTCACAGGGGACTGAAACCAAGAGTGAGCTCAGTTACATGTGAGTAGAAAAACCATTTAATTGAACCCTGTAGAATCAGTGCAAATAATAAACTTATGTTGATTAAAGTCACTGAGTGTGGGATGGAAATTGTTGGGCAATAATAGTAAAGCAAAGATGTATTCTGAAATAAGAATTGATCACACTGCTCTCAAATTTCTTCCCATATCATTAACAGTTTTCAGCAGAAAAAGAACGAGTTTGGCTTAGAAAATATGAAAGAATTAGTATAATTCTCTAAAACTGAGCATGGTGGGGCGATGCTGTCAATGTTATCATATTACTAATAAAGTAGTTCATAGAGAACAGATTATATTGAATCCTCATAATCACTGTCAGCTCTGAGCAAGTTCTGCTTATAAATGAGGCAAATTTTGCATTTCTAGCTGCATGCTATGTTGTAAGGATGGAGGTAGTTGGATCTGGTTCACATACTGGGATATAAAACTGGCAGCTTGTAAGTTATCTCCTTTTCATATTCCCATCAGTAGTTAATTATCATTCACAGCTAGAGCAGGCATTAGTCAAGTTAGGTTATTTAACACGCCAAGACTTCCCACAAACAGAAATGCCAACATCAAGTTTATTTGCAAATGAAAAAAAAATTATACTAGTTTCCAAACATTTTAACAGTCAAAGGGCAGCACTCTAGAGAAAAATAGAGCTGGACCATTTACTACCAGGTCTTCTGTGACAAAGCTGGTCATTTCTACAGAAAAAACCTCAAACAGAAAATACAGAAGTACTGAAAACCAAGTTCAAAATCTGAATACATGTAGAACCCTGAAGGAAAATTTGCATATGTGCTGCAGTTTCCTTAAGCTCTACTTCCTATAACAAAAGTAAGACAGTTAATAAAATGACACTGTTTATTTTTTTGTCTTTCCAATATAAAACATATTAACTTGCATACATTTGAAAAAGATATGCAGTTTGTTTCTTTGAAATATAGATCCACACACTCATTTATTGAAAAAATACATGTATACATATAGGTACAGATATATAGATGCTAATTGCTTTATTGTTATTATTAAAGTCATAGTCCTACGTAGCATTTATATTTTGATTTCATGCGTCTAAACATGACACTTTTAGAATTTAGGCATGTAAAATGTGGAAGTTTGGCTCAGCTGGCTAACAAAAATAAACTGGTCTGGCACAGAGCCAGTTTTTTCCAATTTTAGATATCTGAACACATTTCTAAAACTAAACAAGGGTTATGTATTTTTGACAGAATATTTAGCAATATGCTCTATTAATAAATGCCAAATGAGACATTACTCATAACCCCAAAATTAATATAGCTTTTATTACACATTTTAAAAATATTTTAATAAAACTTCAAATAATCCCCCTATGGTGATGAGAAAAATCAACTTTTTAAACTTAACATTACCTAACATTAAATTATGTTTAAAAGCAATTCCCTGTTTATACTTAAAAACAAACAATGAAAATTAAGATTTCAAAAAAATAATCAGCTGTAATTATTATATAAGACCTTGATGGCAACCATTAGTCTTATTAATCTAAAAACTATTCTAAAAATATACAGAAAATGTCATGAGATCCCTGATCAGTCCTGAAGGTCACAGCAAATCAACTCTGCTGACCATTCTGATTCCTAATTTCCCAATCCATTCCTGATTCAAGATTCAAATGCAAGTTTAGATTAGTTTCATTTTCTGTGAGATCTATAAAATCAGGTTATCTACAATCAGAGCAGACTAGGGGAAACTGTGATAACTTCTGGTAGGCCAGGGCTAGTTACAAAGTAGATTATACAACGGGGATTCTGGCTGGTCAAAATATTTTTGACATGGGAGAATTTCAACCAAAGGAAAGGGTGGAAAGTGCAGATATGATCAATGATAGCTGATTATTTGGTTATCAGACACATTAATCACATGATACAATGAACAGCAGGAGAAAAAAATCAGTTATTTATTTTGGAACAAAAAGTCAGAAATAACTAAATATAGAATCTCAGACAGTTAAAGAACTAGAAAAAAAGATAATCCATTTAAAACCCTGGACTGTTCATTTAAAATAAAAATATTTATGTAAGGAAAAATTATAGACATAGTAATGTTAATTATATTATATATATATATAGACACAAAATGTTAATTTTCATTGGAAAATAATTTTAGATTATCTTGTTGCATCTTTTAATTGCATGAGTCCATTTACTTATTTTAATTTGCATTTTGGAAAGTGATTTCATTCCTTGGAAAAGCTAGCACTCACTTCAAGTGCTCTTTATTTAGAAAAATGTTCCCTCTTACAATTTTGCATCAATATCATTTATTTTATGTATTTCAATTGGTGGTTCCTACTCTCTTCACTTCCCTTTTTTCCTCGTCTTATCTTTTGTCATTAGATCTTCCAATATTTATACCAAGTCAATCATATCTCTCATGAATATCATTAACCACCAAAAACGCTCAAAAAGAAAGAGACTGTCTTATCATACCCTCTGAACCTCATCAGAAGTTTCAATGAGTATGAGAGAAGTAAGGGAAGCAGACGGTATTATAAGGAAATGTAACAGTGTTCCTGAAGTGGCAAACCTCTTGCTGATGAAGAGATGTCACTTTTACAATGAAAAATGGAAAAAACTTTTAAGAAATGAGAAAAAGAATAAAACGGAACATACTGATATATATTTCACATTAAAGGAAACTATTCAAACTTTTACTTGAGTCATACACACACAAAATGTGAGCTGGGTCATGATATAAAAGGTTTTTTTTTTTATTCTAGGTCACAGTAAAAAATACTTGATAATCACTGAAATAAAGGATCCCATAAGATCATAAGAGCCTTACAACTTGAAGTTCCTACTTTTCTATATTTATGAATGGTGTGGCGAATAAGCAACACAGAAAATAAAGAGAAAAGTTATTACCAATTCAAAAGTTGATGTGACCTCCTAAGTGTGAGACTTTTCCCTTTTCAATTTTTCAACAAGTTTAAGTTTAGAATATAATTAATTTTAATTCATTTTATTTTTGAATTATATTAAATGACTAATTAGAGAGGAAACTTAGGCCATTTATCTTGCCAAATTCTTCAAAACATTAACTTATCAGACGAGTTGCTTTTCTGACCCAGCCCCTGGAGAACAGAGTGAATGGAAACACTTATTAGATCATCTTCTCTTTGTAAGTGACTACCATATTATCTCAACATTCACCACTGAATTTTCCTAGAGATCTCCCAGCCCAAATACTCTCACCTTTCAGACCCTTTTCTGAAAATCCATTTATTAGAGAAATCATTTTTATCAAACTAGATTTGCTCTATGAGTAGGAAATATCTGTTTAAAACTTCACTAAAATAACAAGAAATGCAGTATGTATCTGGAGCCAGTGGTCACATTATATTAAAATATTTTATTATACTAACATTTTTCTCTAACTTTTTATGCTGAAAGTACTTTAAAATATCAATTTATTCCTCTGTATAATTTACACAAATGAAGCACAGGAAAAAAAAACTTTGTAATCTTAGTCTCAGAATCAGGAAAAAACATGAAATTTACTCATTAATTAGATAATATTGAAATAATAGATGCTATTAATAAATATTACACAGGTACTCTCATACCAGTCTGCATCCCTCAAGTACCTGGTATTGCATTTTTGGTCAGAATAGTTAGTTTGGCTGAGGTCAATGGTTTTTATTTTTAAGGTAAACCGTGGTTGTCTATTTCTCATGAAACTAAGCAAGTTATAATGAATGTCAGGTATCACAAACATATTATTATCTCATATACATTTTGAACCAAACAAGCCCAAAGAAATTGTAATCTTCCCTGGCCCACAGATTGGTTCTACACAGTCTTCCATCTTTCCAGATAGTTAGGGTAAAACTCTCAGAGCAATTCTTGACTCCTTTCTGTAAGGACTAAGTTCAAACTGAAAGCAAATTCATCAATATATATATTAGGGGAAAAACATATATGTGTATGTGTATACACAATATATTAATATACGGATTACAAATATATATATACGTAATCTAGCCACTTTTCACTTTTCTGATGTTACTAGCCTGATCACTTTACACCTCCTCCACTGTTATCAGCCTGATCTGTGGCATATTTCAAGTGCCTCTTATATTATTTCAATTTTTTTTTATTTTTATTTTTTAAAGAGAGGGACAGTGAGAGAGAGAAAGAGAGAGAGAGAGAGAGAATACATTTTTATTTAGTTTTTCACGTGGCTTTCATTGCTCAGACACTTAGTTGTGTATAGGTGCTGGGGTTTGAACTCTTGTGCTTGCACATGCTGGGCAAGTGCTGTAACCCCGAGCCACTGCTCCAGCCCTATTTCAATTTTTCAGCCTTCTCAAGGTCTTTATCACAGCAGCAAGATAATCCTATTAAAATTTAAATCTGATCATTGTCCTCCTCATAACTCTCCAATGGCCCTTCAGCACCTCTGAGTAAAACCCAAAATACTACTCATGGCCTAAAATATCCCTTCCCCATTATCTCCCTGGCCTCTCTTATTACTCTTCTTTGCCTGACCCACTGTGTTCCTACTAAGCTGGCTCTCTTGCTGTGTTTGGAGATCTCTAGGTGAGCACCTGCCTCAGTCTTCATGCTTCCTGTTTCTGCTCCTTGGAACTCTTTCTTCCCTAGATAACCACATGGCTCCCTACCTCATCTCCTTTAAGTCCCTACTCAGTTGTTGAGAATATCTGCTTTTAAATAAAGTTTTTTTTATTAGAATATAGAAATACAGTTGAGGGAGAAACATTATCAAAACATTATCAATCAGTGGATATAAAGTTTGTTATTGAGGGGAAAAACCAGATCATGGATATCCACCTTGAATTTTACCTTTTGCATTTTCCCCCAGAAGAGCTCATGCGTTGAATGGATAGTTTGTGCAGGAATGACATCGGCTTCTGGGATGGTTCCCCCCTCTTCCCAATTTCCAGTCTCCTATGAGTTCTTCATATACCCTCCCCCTCCCCATCCCCCTCCCTACACCTCTGAGAATCCTATAGAGCCGTCCCCCTAATGTTCAGACAGTCATTCAATTTGCAGTTTTGCTAGGTTAGCCGTTAGCCCTACTGCTTCCCTAACTATGATAGCATCAACAGATGAGAGAAACCATTAGACCCTTGAGTCTCTGAGCTTGGGAGACTTCACTAAGCATAATTCTATCCATCTCCATCCATTTGATTTCAAAAGACATCATATCATGCTCCCTTATGGCC